>CATLJY010000143.1:0-41900 GCA_949987705.1 Thereva unica
AGCTTTTTAGATAAGCTTTCACTCATGACCGTTAAAAGAAAGGATGTTTCCCAATTTTTTTTTACGGTTTTTTTTTCGGTGTGTTAAAGATTGTTTTTGAAATGCGCACTCACTACATGGATACGAGAATGCAAAAGCCATGTGCCATTATAGGATAACAACAAAATTGGCGTCATATTTGACGTATAACAGTTTTATTAGATATTCCAGCATGTTTAGTCTTAGCTAAAAACTCGTCGTGTTAACTGCAAAAGGATCCGGAAATTATTATAGTGTATATTTCTAGCTTATAACTTTAGTGCACGTAGTACGGGAATATTTTAAGGAATTATTTTAATTGTGTTTTAGTGAATATTATATGGTTTTTTTTACAGTGTATAGAGTGTAGTGTTAGTGCAGATTTTTGTAGATATATAGTGTTTATAATTTTTGTTTTTCGATGTTAAATTCA
This sequence comes from Thereva unica, assembly GCA_949987705.1. Taxonomy (NCBI): domain Eukaryota; kingdom Metazoa; phylum Arthropoda; class Insecta; order Diptera; family Therevidae; genus Thereva; species Thereva unica. The sequence goes on from CATLJY010000143.1 coordinate 452, forward strand.
AAATATTGTAAAAATTTGAAAATTCTTTTAAATAAAAAAAAAATTAGTAGTTTTGAGTGTATATAGTGAAAAAAAAAATAAATAAATAAATAAAAGTGTTTAATTATTGTGTGTGTTTTATAAATACTAGAAAAATGTGATAAATACTAGACAAAGGATATCCTACAAAAAAATCTCATTGCAATCTTATAAAGTATTATTATAACTAATTTTTCCTTTTTTTTAATAAACACTTTCAAACACTTTTTTACAATTACAAAAAAAAATCCTTTTAACCAATTTTTTCAAATCCTTTGGGCGAAAACGTTAAACTCATACAACAAAAAAAAAACAGCTTACATTCCACTAATATTTAAAAAAAACTTATGTTCATGTTAAACTACAAAACTACTTGAAATTAATGTTGAAAAAAAAAAAATCACAGATGTTTGCGTGATTACAAAAATTTTACCTTCATTAATTATTTCTTAATAGCAACACGTAACAACAATTACCGCATGTAGTATAATTATGTTCCAAATACAGAAATTATTTTCTACACACGCCACATGTGCAGTAGTAGTGCTACAATTGTAATATTTTTTTCTATGTTTTTCTATTCCTTGTAACACATATATCCTGACATTAAGTAAAGCTTTAATTTTGTTATCCTTAATCTAATCTTGGCCAACAATCTTTATTTGTAATACAATTAGTCGTTGATGGTGAAAGTTATGTTATTTATTGTTACATACATTACATATACATATATTGTTGTAAAGGATACGATTTGGATGATTTGCGCAATTGTTTCGTGGTGTTTTGTGTTATTTTATTTTTTTTTATCGCAGGAGAAATGTGATAAAAAAGCCATTATTGATTATCCCTTTTCAGCATTTGAAATTCTGAAATTAATAATTGAGGGAATTACATACATATGTACAGAGATTGTATTCTAGTTAACATTGTCATTATCGGTTGAAATGCGATAGCGCGCGGGTTCATGTGATACAAGAATATATGAATCATTATATATTATTATTTATGATTACTGACAGTTAAAGACTATATTTTTGGTACTAAGCCAGGCCGAACAATTGTCCATAAGACATTATATGTTTTTCGATCTTATTAACTTGCAAGGAGAACGGGGTACTGTAACTTAAAGCGTTTCTGCTTTTAGATGTTAGTACCTAATCCAAGATCATACACTCTAAGGCAGTGGTTTCCACACTCTATGATACTGTGGCCCCTGTTCCATAAAAACCCCCCATGTAATTGAAAATTTTCGGAATACATAGGTGGAGTGCGCCATCTAGACCTTCGGTATTTCAACATTGAACAACTCCGGCATTTGTTAGACGATTTTGACAAATGAGCAAGATTTATTTAGGATATTCTTTACCATTTAGTGAATGCACTGTCGATTAATTGACCTTCAAAAAATGATATGCCAAAAGCAGCTGTTTTCAGTCGTTATACCAGTTACTTCGGCTCGAGTGTGCGTTTGAGTTCATTAATGGTGCAAGTTACACTATCATTCATTTCGTTTATTACCCCCATACACAAAACCGGTTTTTTAGGCAAGGGGTCGCAGGGAAGTACAATTCATGCGTCATATGACTCCTCACTTTTGAGCCAGAAAATTTTCCAGACTCACCCTCCATTACACTAACACAAATATAACATCGTACTCGGGGGTCTGCGAAAACTATGAGAAATTCCCCCTCTCATTCGCGTTTATTGCACAACTACAAACGCATCACAATCTTTACACAAAAAAGAGGTAGAAAAATGAATGCTTAGTGTAATGCCCGCATCATACACAAACCGTTTTGATGTGAGTATCGAGTGATGGATAGTGTAACTTGCACCAATGGTCTTCGGCTTGTTGGCATAGACTTTACTTTTGCAAGAATTTCATTGTAGTGGCTGCTGTGTGGCAACGTGTCCCGTCTTATTGAAGACCTTCTTCACGCATTTCCAGGCACACAAAGTGCACCAACATCCAAGGATAACGTGTGTCGTCGAGAGTTTTTCGAGCTTTGAAAAAAAAAAAAAAAATGGTTCAATGGAGGCTTTGAGCACACTCCGACCTAAACAGTGATTTTCTCGCCGTGCAGTGGTGTTTCATGAATGACGTGTGCATGTTTTGCCCCCGAAATTCGATAGTTTTGTTTATTGATTCCGAGATCAAAATGTTGTCCCAAAAATCTGGGTCGGCATTGATCATTCTTGCGACGGCATATTACAAGCGTCTCGGCTTGTCCGCTGGCAACAATCATTGAGTAAGTTGCCCTTTACATAAGAATATGTGAGGATCTTGCTTCATAATACTCCTAAGAGTCGTTCTACTCACGTTTTGCTCCTGAGATCGGCGGCGATACGAGACATTTGGATTATCGGTAACATTCTCTAGTACCGCTTTAAAAACTTCATTGGACTGTCGCGCACGCAATTTAACGATTGTTTTCAATGTAAAGCGCTGCAATTTCAATGCGTTTTTTCGATGTGAATAGACTCATAGCTAAAATCGCCTAAGTACTTGCAACTACTCTTGCTTTAACTTAATATGAGTAGATAATACTTGTAGCTACGAAAGTGTAATCCGCTAGAGAAAAGTTCTCATTTGGAATCTATTGTGAATTATTTTTCACTTACTGAGAAACCATCCTCTTGATTGTTTTGAGCTTTTTTCATATAAATACGTATGAGTAAAATTTCAATTGTATAATTGTCAAAAACAATTTTTTCGTTTTATTTTGAAAATTAGCCGCATTAATTTCTTTCATGTTGTATATTTTTTAACTTTTTATTTGTATACAAATAAAATAACATAAAAAATGTTAGGTTAAGTTTTACTCAAATCAACAAATATTTCTCCTTTCCTTTTCTACTCTGCCCTAACTTCGAAACAACTTTTGTCGAATCTCCGGCCGTTAGGTATTAATGCTTCCGAATCTATACCGTTTGATGTAAATTTTAATGCTTCCTTTATTTAATCTCCTCCTGATCGTACACTCCTCACTCAGCCGTGCTCTCAATCATCTAGTTCATTCAGCACTGATGGTTTTAACTTCCGTTGTGTGGACTCCTGCGAAATTCTTGAAACATTGAAAATTCTCCACGTTTTCTCAAGCTGCTTTCTCCCCTAATTGTAGAAACTGTCACGCATATCTTCAATTACTGCCTGACAACTCAGGGGTACTCGTTTTGGAAAGTCTGTTGTGATTTAAAAGATTGTCGCCCTATCAGTATTCTTCCCTTCCTTGCCAAAGTCTTTGAGAAAACTCTCTTCGCTCAGATCACGCGCTATCTCCAATCGAATAACTACCTCTCTAAATTCCAATCTGGCTTCGGTAAAAACCACAGTTGCGAAACTGCTATTTTGGAAGTAGCTTCAGATGTTGGGGCCTCGGTAGTCTAGGGGTAAGGCGCCTGACTACTTTCCCCAGAGGTCCCGGGTTCGATTCCCGGCGGTGCCACGGTCCTTCGCCTTTTCTACTTTCCCACTCACATAACTTTCCTTCTTTCTTCTTCCCTCTTTATATTCCTGATCCCTCCTGTCATAGCCTTCCTTAGCCCTTCCCCGCTCCACCAAAAAGCGCATGCCATCGGTTGGTTGATGAGATTCAACTCGTTTCAGGAGGCATAACACTCCAGCGAGTTGTTTCTCGATGCCCCGATGTCAAAGTCGTGACAGTAATGGTTGGAAGTAGGTGGACTAAAAATATCGCGGGTAGGTTGTGACAGTTCCTTTCTTCCCCGACTAGAGCTGCTGTTCGACATTGCACTCTATATGAAGAAAATAGGTTGTCGACACAGTATAAATGGCGTTTCCTGTGACTCTAGTCTTTTACATAAAAAAAAAAGATCTTCGCTCGGTGTCAGATGAATAGCAATACTAGTTCTTCTTAATTTCTCCAAAGTGTTTGACTCAGTAGTTCACTTACTTTTGCTTTACAAACTTAGTACATTCTGTAGTTTTTCTTCTTCTGCTATCTTTCTATCTTCTTCTGCCGACTTTTTTCATCTCTTCTATCTAATTGAATTCTGTGTTTTCGCCATAATGGTGCTGTATCTTCTCTTCTACCAGTACTTTTGGGGGTTCCACAAGGTTCAATTCCAGGTCCCCTTCTTTTCTCATTATATGTTTATGATGTCATATCTTTTATCCAACGTGGTTCCTTCCATCTGTATTTTGATGATCTCCAGTTGTATACCTCTTGTCCTCCTAGTCAGAATAGATCTTGCATATCTTTTTTTAATAATATCCTGTTATTTGAAACGAGTGGAGTTCATCCAATTTCCTTCAATCAAATCCTAGAAAGTCCAAAGCTCTGGTCCTTAGACGTCCCACTCTGTCCCTGGAAAATCCTGCTGCAATCAAGTCTCACTTATGCTCTCGAAGATCTATGCTACACTACGTAAACTTTGGCTCTACGGTAGTCGCTTATCACCATATATTTGTGCCAGATTGAGTTAAGGCTCTCGTTTTGCCACACTTTCTCTATGGCCCCCCTGGTTTATATGTACATATATTTTCTGATTCACTTTGTCGTCATCGTCTTACGGTTGTATTTAATGATTTAGAGTTTCACGAGAGCGAGACAAGACAACAGTCGGCCGCGGTCTCGATCTCGCTGCGCGAGAGTGAGACCACTGTTGTCTTGTCCCGCACCCCAGTGCAACAGTGATATTATAGTATTGTGTCGCGATAGTATCGCGTTACTCTCGCGAGAGTCAGTGTTGCACTCTCGCCCTCCCCCACCGTCCGTTTTTGCCCTTCGGAGAATTTAAATGTATGGAAATTCCTTCGCAGGCGGCCGCCACCACGATCTGCGACAATCTGTTTGTGCCTTTAAGGGGGTAAAATTAAAGTTGAATATAAAAAAAGATTTAAAAATTGTTGAAATATTATTAAAAAATTTAGGAAATTTATTTTAATCCCACCCCTAAATCTAAACAGAATAAAAAATACATTGAAAAAGAATTTCTTTTCGTAGATGCAAAAAAAAAATTAAATGCAAAAAAAATTTAACATAAAATTAACATTTAAGAGAATTTATACTCCCTCCTAATTAGTGTTCACTCTGGACGACATACCCTTCTCAAGAGAATCAACTCAGAGTGTTCACTTAGTTTTTATTCACACCACCCAGTGTCTCCGCGACAGTAGTGTGACTAGACTAGATTAGGGACGCTTCTCTCGATGAGACAATGGGATGTTTAGAAGGGTACACTCGCGCTCTCGCCTGCGTGTTGGGGATTTACTGTCACCTTTAGAAGACTGGGGTTGTTCAGCTTATAAATATATTACTACCGACGAACATATAAAACTCTTCTTTCTATAGAATCGGGAAATCCCGCAACAATCCGGGAGACAAATTAACTGACTGGGAAATCCCGCGAGATCGAGCGAGAGCGCGACAGTCTCGCATTCGATAGTGTTGTCTCGACGAGACTAGGAATTTTTTACTGTCGCTCTACTCTCGCCATGGGGCAGAAGCTGTTGCCTCGCGTGTTGTCTTGTCTCGCATGCGACAGTGCGAGAGTTGCAACACTAGTGTTGCATCTCGTGAAAATGATTCTTTCCCTTGAGACGAACAGATCACGTCTCGGATATACAGAATTCCTTATTACTTAGGATATGACATTTTTCGTCTTTTCGACATCATGTCTCTGATGTTCTATACTAAAAGTCCTTGTTTCCTATCTGATTTCTTGGCTCCTTTGCACTCCACTAAATCAATTAAATTTCTTATTCTTGCCCATCTGTCACTAATTGGTAGTCGCTCTTTTTTTGTCGATTGGTAGATTTTTCACAAAATGCCCGATAGCTTGCGTAACGTAGATGTAAAATATGTCCATTTCGTATATTATTCGAAGGAGCTGCATGTTAACAATTTCTTTTTTTTTGACTGGAAACAATTCCATATGTTTTGCTTGTCTAACTCCACTAAACTTGAGCCCGAAATAAAAAATGTGTCCTAAGTACTATGAACTAAATATAATTTCCTTGCAAATCTTTCAATTGAGTGAATTTTTAGGCACATTAAATTTACGTAAACGTGCAAGGTTGCGAAATTCATCAATTGATCGATATAAAATTTACCATTTACTTAATTCTTTCCACATTTTTATCAAAGTAAAATTTTGATTACGACAGCATTCGAAAGGTTACAAAAACAATTTTAATATACAGCCAGCCAAAGTACTCCTTTTGCCACTTCAATCGAAATGGTTGTAAGGTTCTGTAGAAATTTCAAAAATGCGGAATTAAACATCGTCTGCAGAGTTTTGAAGTTTATTTGAAAGGTGTACAGGAAGAAGTATCAGTATTTTTATTCGCATAAAACTCATTTCATGTGAAAACTTCACAACTGCACCATCAATTCCATATTGGAAACTTTTCAGTCGGTGAGCAGAATCTACATATTTCTAAAAAAAGATTTTTAGTTAATCAATGAATAAATAAAAGGATCTTTTCTACTTTTAATTTCACAAAAGCTGGAATGTATGAAAATAAGTTCACCTCCTGTTTACGTCATAGAAACTCATTCAGTACATTGTGCCTCATGAGTCTGGCTACATTGATAGCTATGTACATAATAGAAAATTGAAGGGATATCAATGCAGTGTAAGAAGAATGGAAAATTAATCTCAAGTAGAGCTAACAATGAATACTAACATGAACTGCAGTCTTTGATGATAAGCATTGCCCTGAAAGACCAGCTTAGCTTGATGAGGATGTTCTGTGAACCATTAAAAAATTGAATCAATTTTTCTATTAACAATTTTGATCCTTTTGGATCCAGGTAGTTTTATCGTATTGATGGTCTTTTGTTGACATTATGCTCTAAAATAATAATTTCCTAAATTCAGACATTTGCTTTCACTAAAGTTATATAGATATAAAAATTATTCAAATCGAGGGACGATAATACGATGGCTGAACTTTATTCATGGCTCTAGCAGTTTCGACTTCTTGGATAGCTAGTTTCCCGGTTTAGCACTATATTGTGTTCTAAGTTACACTGGATCACCCCACATCTAGGAATAGCAGTCTTTTAAGCCGATAACTCTTCCGAAGCTGTAGGCCCTGCTTTTTCAGTAGCATTAGTGACTTCTCTTCAATGCTTGGGACTAATATAACTCCATCGTAGTCAACTGTCCTCCTCATCCTACAATGGTTGTAGCTCCGGACACGACTGAGGCGACGTACTTTGCTTCTAAAGACTCATCGTCATCGGTTGATAACCCCTCCGCATAACAGGCATGCGCAGTAGCTCCGCTAGCTCAGACCATTGGTTTCTAACAGAACCACAGTTGCTATTTCTTGTGTCCCACTTGTCACTTGAGATGAGCCGTCGTCACTGTCGCTGTCATAACTCATTGCTTTTTTTTGATTATATTTATCGATAGTTGGATCCACGAGTAGACGGGGAAATAGGTCATCCACATAGTGACTAAACACCCCTTGACCATGCATCTCTCGGCAGATTTACCACCTTAGATTGTTGTAATTTCTTCTAAGTATTATTCTCTCCGTCCGACTACCATTAGCCAGAGCTCTTGGTGGGCACGTAATCTTGCCAGTCGCACCTACGATGAGAATGTATTCGAACTTCCAACAGTGTAGCACAGTACCGACACGAACCAAAAAACAACGTGTTAATCACCCTGTGTACCTGTTGGCTGGCGCTGTTCCCCCTAGATGACATGGAACTTGATGCCGCATTTTATTATTTGTCCCAGAAACTTCTGTCCTGCTTTTGTTTTATCAGTGACGGTCAGTCTTTTCTTGGTCCAATTACTAGATATCTGGATAAGTTTCTTGGTAGCAATATTAGGTAGCATATATTCAGTATTTCCGCTAGATGCCAGGGGTATTATTGAGAGTCATGAAGTCAAACCTCTCTGCTGGATGAGATACTAGCTCTGATAATGTCAGACATACTCGTACAACTGCATTCTTCATATTTAGTTTCCATAAAAGTCCTAGGAATACGTCAAAAAATATATCCTGGCTAAAAATGGACAAGGCATTCGGACATCCGCATCCAGTGCCCAGAGTAGATCGTTAGTGGTTGTGCAACTACAATCCCAGCGGTAAATAGGGTGCTGCAACAGCAATCTTGGAACCGTAATTAAAAAGCTTGCAGCGCTTCCATTCTCACAGCATTTCTATATATTTTGACATTGCATGTCCCCGTTTTAATAAGGAATTTATGGCGGCCTGTGGATATGATAAGGTCCGGTGTCAAAAAGCATTTATTTTTGTTCACCTTTTACAATTATTCTTTGGTCATACCAAACGAGAATGTCGATTTAACAAGTGGTCCCCCAACTAATTACTAACCTTGTCCAATGCTGCTTGATCTCTTGACCTTGATAACCGGCCTATTGAGCAAACTAATGGCACTTTTTATTGTCAACAATAAAACTGCCATTTTCGTTGTCCTATTCACTTTCTTAAAGCTCCAATTTTGCTCCCTTAGGTATGACAGCGGTCATACCCACTTCAATGGCAACAGAAGGGGGGATTAACATCTTGACTTTGTATGCTTTGAAGATTGTATTCCGTGTATCTGATCTGCAAATTTCCGATAGGTTGACTACCCAGATTACATTTAGAGTTAACAGCATTATAAAGTAAGGGTCAAAATACGAGATTGGGAGCAAGAGGTAGAAGACATCATATCCAAGGATCTCCTTTCAGGTTATCTTTGCCCATTGGATGATAGAACTTCATTGTTGCATTATACCGTTTCAGTTCTATTTCAATCCCATTGCTCCACAGATGTTACCATTGAACCATCGTACGAGCCCTGCCATGCTTTTTTCGCATACCGATTGCCCTTAAATAATTCCTCCACTGCTCGCCTACTAATGTTATTCGCCTAAAATTCGGCTAATCGTTTGAATAAATAAACCAACTAGACTGAAAGTACTGATGTTTAAAAGTTGTGGCATCCAAAAGCTCAAACGCTAGGTTTGTTGCTATTGTGCTATTGGCTATTGTGCTATGCCTTTTAATCCTCCATCAGTGGTAGTTTAAGGAGAAGTTTCCGGTAAATAAGCCAACCAGTATCCGGACATCCTTCCTTCTACCTCATAAAAATTTTATAGTACAGGAAGAACATCTTAGACTTAACTAAATCCGGTTTGGAACTATATTTCATTACTATTTGCCTCTTTACCAAATTGATGGGGGTACTCCAATAAATGGCGGTGGAATCGATAAAGTGCCAATGTCTGACTTGGGCGCCGTCCTTTTCATTGCCGAAGCCCCGACGCATGTTAGGCTAGGGTGACCTGAAGTTGTCATAGGTGCATTTTTCTCTGTTGCCTCAAGCAAACCCTATATTTTGTTGTCTGTTATTAAACTTTCTGGAACAGTTTTTGCCTTGCCGAGAGAGAAGAGTATATGGCCGATACCATAATTAGCTCAAGTTTTCTTCGTTCAGACTGGATAACCTAATACCTGTATTCTAAAAGCAGTCACAAGTCACAACGCAATCACAAATGTAGGAGAGTCTCAACTTGAGACAATTTTGTTTACCAATTGGGAAGTCACAATTTTGATAATCAACAAACAGTTAAAAATTATGACTGTGTAAATATAAGGTTATAATAACTCCAGCGTATATTTCAGAGACTCGACACAAAGCCAGCGACTTGGTTTTTATCATTACAAATTCACCATTAAAAGTGAATTATTTAAGATTTTTCTTGTGACTGGTGCTTAGAACAGCTCGTAGTCACAAAAATAGTCACAGACTCTCAATGACAAGCACGAGTCTCAAAAGCTGGCTTATGACTGGTGAAAATTTAAAATAAGGCATTGAGAATGGAAATGCGGCTGTGAGATCAGATCGCTTCTTTTTGGATAGTTTTATTGGATTTTCGGTCAGGGGAGCTTTAAAATTTAAATGCTCTCCTGTATTCGGGTTATTTTTAATTGGAAACTCCAATTGCGGAATTTTGCGAATAGTTTTTAGATCAATTACACATGTTGTATTAATGATTTACATAAGCATTTTTCATTAACAGCTGCGTTATTCCCCTTAATCCTTATTTTTGAAGGTTCGTCTAATATTTTGAAATAAATGAGAACGTCGCTGTTCCTTTTAAAACATTGATTTACGGTGCAAAAATCGATTGCAGCCAAATATAACAAATTAGAACCACAGCCAAACCACGATTTTGTTGATTTCGAGTCCTTTGTGAATTGTTTATATGGCCTAGAAAAAGTATCGCATCCAGCATATCAATTAGTGCGTATCGATTCTGTTACGTATTTTATCTGCAATAACTATCTTTATGCCGCACAGAATAAAACAAAGAGCAAAAGGCCTTTAAATTCGGATCAATTTCCATTATGATGATTGATACAGGAGACCGCCAATTTATAAGTAGACAAAGGGTATTAAATCTTACATCACATCATCGGCATCCCCAGTAATAGCAAACGTTTTATGATTAAACAAGGCCGACATCATCCGGAACGATGGTGGAGTACGCGGTTACGGGCGGGGGTGGGTTTAATAGGAGCGATGGGGATGATTTCGACTAGCCCATATATCTCATGTGAATAAATCATCGATCATGGGCCAAGGGAAATTTATCGTTAGGTAATAAAATCGTCCTTAAAATTTTGTGGGAGAGGCTAAAATCCCCGATGATAACAGTTAATTGCGTGGTCAACAATTCCCCTGTAGTCAAAGAGCCAGTTTTAATGCACACATTACGTAGGTTCGGATCCCGGTTCTCGATAAACATTTGAGGGTGATTAGTTCATCATTACGTTGGAGAATTTGTTATTGTGATGAGATTAGAAATTTCACTGCTAATTATTTGTTCGGTTAGTTGCTAGGGTGAAGGCAGATGAAATTATCGTTATTTTTTTACAAGTGTGGACTTTTAAAAATATGGGGATTTTCCTGGCGTTCACGGATTGCGAAATGAAATTCTTCTGTAACTATTAGCCCTTCTTCTGTGAAAAATAAAAACAGGCTATCCTAGGTTTTCCCTAAGATACCACGATAGAGATTGGTTTGGGGTACGGATGGGTCCCCAAGATTAAAGTCATAGAGAGTTGTGGGTGTGGGGATTTGTGGTTTGGTTAAGTAGTGTGTTTAGCGTTTTGGGCATACATGCTATTGTTTTTCACAGACGTACACCTGCATTGGCTTGTACCTGTGAGAACTTAAGAAGAACCTATTATAAATCGCCAGTCTTTATACGTAAGCCAAGTGGCAATTAAAACGAGATAGTCGTGGTCTCGACTATTTGTTTAAAGCTGTCAACCTGTGTTCTTGAAGAGTCAGTACCTCAATACAACTCAAGTGTTTAGTTTCTAAACACTTAAAGTGTTTAAATCATTTTAGTTAATTTTGAAACGGCTAGCGGCGCTTTATTAAAGTAAGCAGTTAAAGTGTTTTGGTAGTCAACGATTGCAGTGTGTTTTAAATAGAAACAAACCGTTCTAAGCCCCCCCCCCATATGAGGATATGTTAAAAAGTGCGGTGTTGAAAGGGTTTTTTCTTCAGCTTTTGCAATTGCCTTTTCGTTCTTCCAAGCGTGAATGTCGTTTTCCAAGCGATCGTACTGGACCTATTGCATGATATCAACTAAAAAAAAACTTTGATTAAGTTTTAGAAACCAGAAAGAGTACAAGCAAGTCATCATGTACTGTAGAACCCGGGCCATAAAACAAGGGAATCGAAATAGCAAACAAGCAAGTAATGTTACTCTATTTATTTAAAAAATTAAATAACCGGCTCATTTATCTATATTCTTAATAACAATGATACATATGGACTCATTTCCCATCTTTTATGACGCGAGCTCTAACAGAAAACCTGTTTCGATTAATTGCCCCTTCAACAAACAACGACCAGCTTTTGTCCCCATACACCTGCCTGCTAATGTCCAAATACACGAATGATCCAAACGACCTGAGTCCATTGGCCCGAGGGCAAAGTTAGCGGCCCTCATTCACGTTGCAACCTCGATCCTGTCAGTCTATTGCATTGGTGAGCATTCTTTGTCATTTGTGAGCTACAGCTTCATTCTAAGCCTGGAGCTTGCAGCTTCATTCGAAGCCTGCAGCTTGCAGCAATGTGAATGATTGCACATAAATTCTGTAGTTCTAATTTTAGGATCTGGCAGATTTAAACTTTCATTGTGAAGCTTTCATGCTTTCATCCAAACTGCGAGCGACGTACGTTACCGAAATAATTAAATAAAAATATTGTAAGCTCACGTTTACTGATGCCACGAGCGGAATCTTACTGCTTTAGGCTACGTTATGTTACGTCTATTTTGGTTCAGGCTACATGGCGAGTTCATTGAATGTTTCGTCGCCATTCGGCTCTGGGCTTTGTCCACACACTAGCAAGCCAATAAATAAATGGCTTCCGATTAAAATTCCAACTTGCTCAAGACCACTAGTCCATCCGAGTTTCCCCAAAAGGTGAAGTTCAACCTAGGTCATACCGCTTAAAATCCAAGATTGGGGGTAAGTTGATAACCTTACAGATCATATTCGCCACGTTTTTGTTAAATTAAAACAACAATGCCGTGGTTCAAGTTGAGAGCAGATGGCTATGAAAGCTCTCATTTTCCATGTCAAAAGCTTTAACAAAACCTGAGTGAGCTTTTCACTGAGAATAAGCTTTACATTCGAATAAAAGTAGGAGCGATGTATCCATATGCGAAAACGTACGCAAAAGTTGCAATTCAAAATCCCATGATTTTCGAAAATATTAGAAAAAAAAAATTGCAAAGTCTAAAAATGTTCATACCTAATACTCTGGCTTCCTGGCCAAACTGCGCAACTGAGCAAATTGGGGGTACTGAGCTTCAATTTTAGCCTCATTTCCCATACATTATCACATATTGAGCTCAGGAAAATTCAAGCCTGAGTTCGCCCAACAGAACATGAAATTGAGGTTGAAAGTAAAAACTCGCTTAAAAGAGAGTAATCAACTGGAATAATGGAATGTCATTCCAGTGCACTTTTGCATTTCTAACTTGTGGCGAAAAAGCAACAACAATTTCAGGCACGAACTGAACATACCCGCCGGTGAAGCCCAGTTTTGCGGAACGAAATCAACTTTATTGAACTGAGACCGGTGAAGCCGGCGGTATTAGAGAATTTGGGGTTTAAGAATTTAAAACATTGCACCGATTGTTGGTTATTGTAATCCTTGACTTTCAAGTAAAGATATCCCTCTATGATGTTTATGGTCTAAGAATGAAAACTTGGATTTCTGAAAATAAACATGGTCTCTTATCTCTAAATAAAGGTCTGTAAAAAAAATTTCAGTAAATTTTAAAAATATTATTATAGAAGTGGGGCTCTCAAAATCTCTCTAATCGTTCTTTTTTTTAATCCAGATCAGAGAAGGACATTAACAGTGATTATATGTGGAAGTTTTGTCGACTTCAATATATATTGCTAGCGCAGCCTAACATGACCAGTGGGATATGTCACCAACAGTCCTATTTAGAAGGATAACAAACCTTAAGCCAAATTGACTTATTAGCATTTCCTGTTTAAGACCTGGGACCGATTACTAATGGTTTAGCTTCAGTCTGTTAAAACAGTCCTCTATTAGGGGCCTGGAGGTGGACCATGAGATGCTACAGAAAAGTTCTAGGACCAGCGCCTTAGACCTCATATTTACATATGTCATTTTAGTCAAATTATAAAAGTTTTAAATTATTTCAGATAGCTTTAATGTCCTAATAAAATTATCTGCTATCATTACTCCACATCATTATAAGCTCTTGATAGCTTAAGCTAATAAATCCTTAATAGCAAACTCTAAGCTCTCTTTAAAGACATTAAACTCTCATATTACTTCCCAATCAGCACCCCCCCATCAAGCATTCCATAGTGAAACATGACTAGCTCTATCTACAATAATTGTCATGGATCCTTTAAGTGTCAAATCATTGTCTCGTTGGCACACCTTGTTTAACCACAAAACATCACAAGAATAGCTTCAAATTCTATTAGCCTAAGTGCTACATTTAAAGCCTGAATATTTCCAGAAAGCTGGCCATATATACAGCCCACCGAATAAATCCCAAGTAAAGCCCATAATTACTAGTCTAAGTAGCTCAGGTGAAAAGTGATTTTGAGGTTAGGTAATGCTAATGGAAAATTATGCGACGGAAATTATGATTATGGCCGAAGGAAATAGGTCAGCAGTTTTCAACTTCTATATCGGAATTTATTCTCGAGCCCCCCCCGGCCTCCGCCCCCCTGCATGACCTAAAATATTACATTAAATTTCTCCGTGTTCTGTTTGCCTTAATTCAAAATCGATTTTGTCAGCAGCCATTTGTTGCTCCTCCGCTGATAAGTTTGTCTTGAGCATAATTAATATTTAGTTTGCACACGATAACCTTCCCTGTTCGGCAGCTTGGGGTAGGACAGATATATACGTGCAGGACGAAGGACGCGCGCTGGTGTAGGGGGATTAATTAGTAAACAAACCGACAAAACTAAACAAACAAAAAAGTCCAGACCTCAAAATTGATTGCCCAATTAGAGGCGTCCTTTGTTTTAATTGGGAAATAAAGGAACGACTAACAACACACACACACAAAAAACAAAAAAATATTATCGATTTCGACTTTCACTATTTTCATTTCCTCTTCGAAGTAACATAAATATCCTTTAGCACTTTTTCCTAAAATGCCTTTTTTCGATCGGATTAATTCGAGACGGTATTTTAAATGAACGTTTGGGCACTCTTAATATTTCATACGAAAAATATTAATTATCCTGATAGGCCGCCCACGCATTTCACATATAACCAAAATCATCTTTAATCCCTCCAAAAAGCAACCAACAAAATGAAAAATTCATATCAAAATACTTCAAGGCCTACACACACACCCATGAAGCCAATCCTTGAGACATGGTAATTTCCGCCACGGATTTAATTTATTTAAAAACATTCAAGCGCGTATTTCAATCAGAATTTGGGGGTGGGAAAAGAAATCCGAAGTCAATTTTTAATGTGACCGCGTGAAAAGTCAACCATGTGAGATGTTGCTGGAATACTCCTGGAATTTTTAATTGCGAAGGAGCAGGAACCCTTACGCCGTTTTTGGGGCCTAATGAGAATTAACCAGAGAAAGTTGTTCTTCTAGAGTTCCTTTTGTTGGGATTAGAGACAGATGAAACGTTATCCTCAATATATAATAGCAAATGAGACACAAGGATTTATGAAAAAGGATCGTCGCTTTATGTAATGAGGGTGAGACTGTGACTCAAATTATGCAAAGTTTGAAGAAAATTTATTTTCCGCGAGAATCATTGCTACAGTATACATATAAGTAAGTATGTATGTACAGAGCCGGCGGATCGTGTTGGGCCCGGGTGAGTAGTCAGGCAAACACGCCCCTCTCCTCCGAAACTGTTATTTGGTAACAACCTTCACTAAAAAGGAAAGAAGGTAGATCACTTCATTGTGAATTGGGAGATGGGCCGACAGTGTACGGGACAGCATGTCAGGTGGATCACAATGTATCATGATGTTTTGAGACTACGCCTCGATGAGTTCGGATTATGTGCGAACGAAGCTATCTGAAGTATTAAAGCGTTGTCTGAAGCACAAACCTGTAACTACGCTGATCAGTGACCTGCGAAAAGAAGTATCCATGAGAATAAAGGTATGAGAACAAGTTATTCACTCACAGCTCGCCTTAAAGTACCTTAGAGCAGTGATTCCCAAAGTGGGTTCCGCGGAACCTTACGGTTCCACGATAAAAATTTAGGGTTCCGTGTCACCAGCGCCGAAGCGCAAATACATTCGCAGACTCACTGGCGCTGCACCGACCGTTTAACGCGTTCTTGCTAATCAGAAAGTGCGAGTGGCTCTTCTTCCTTGAAATTTGGTCTACTTCACGCCGTGTAACATTTTGGTCGCCATTCCATATTCCCATGTCGAGGGGGTTGTGAAGAAAATGGTAATCCGCCCTCTTGAGATGGCCGCCATGGGCCAAACGATATATTGAGTATACTATATTGGTTATGGTGTTCTACTTATCATACCCTTTCATTTGATCCTCATGTCGAAGGGGTTTTGAAGAATATTTCAATCCGCCCTCCTAAGGCTGCCGCCATGGATCTAAAGGTATATTGAGTATACCATATTGCATTGTCATCGGAGCTAAAGCTGTATGCAAAATTTCAGCATGATAGGATATCCGGAAGTATTTGAAAAATTGATTGCAAAATTTGTTCCGTGAAGAAAACAGTAATCCGTACTCTTGAGACGGCCGCCATGGATCTAACGGTATAATGAGTATACCATATTGCATTGCCATCGGAGCTGAAGTTGTGTGCAAAATCAGGGTGATCGGGTAACCGGAAGTATTCAAAAAATTGATTGCAAGATATGTACCGGACAAACAGACAGACAAGAAAGCGAGCTAATAAAAACGTTTTAAAATATATTAAAGGATAAATATATACATATATCATTATTATTTTATTTTTTCATCGTTGGGTTCCGCCAAATTTTATACATTGTAGAAAGGTTCCGTACGAAATAAAGTTTGGGAACCACTGCCTTAGAGTGATGATCAACCACAGCCTTAATTGTAAAACAAACTTGGAGGGTATGGAGGATAAAGCTTCCGCTATTGGTGCAGCATTTCCGAGAATAGTATCCAGCGCTTTGAATAGAGAAGAGAAGGAAGCGCAAATAATTAATATCGGAGAAGCATTTTGGTAGCACTAATGCACAGCATTCTTTAGTATTTGTGTCTAACCCGGACAATGGCGGTGTGATATTTACTCAAAAACCGGGAGGGATGGCTTTTCTCAGCAACCATCCCGATAAGAACACTTCACTTTGCTAAATGTTTGGAGCAAAAACCCTTCGCAAACCTGAACGAATTTCACCATGCCCCTGTTCGAGTTAGACAGTGTATTTTGGGAGAGTGAGAATTATATAGAGAATTGTTTAAACCCAAGTGCTTCCCTCGATTTCGTATACATATACGCTAATTTCGGTTCGGTTCGGTTATCTTCTCTATTCAAAAATCCAACGTGGGAGCTCAAACCAATCCGTCGCCTCCTGTTGGCAAGGGTGGTTAGCTTAGTCTAGCATTACGCAGTGCCAATATGGACAGGCAGCAACAAGAAAGAAGACTAACAGCAGAAAATGAAGGGCCGCATAGAGACTAAAGTTAGAAACAGATACGTGCGTGCGTACAGTGCCTGCGGTGTATGTGGCGAATTTTTCGTTGACAGACAGCTGCGTGCTTGGTTTCTGTCTAGTCTTCTACAAGTAACCAAAAAATTTAAGCAATGAGTGCATATGTCTGTTGTGTGTGCTTGTGTTCGGGTATTTGAGATTATGGTGAATAGGGCAATGAAGAAATGAATGAACGTAGAACAACTTTTGCGTTGCGTGCGCTCCCATATTAGTTTGCATTTGAATGTAAGCACTTTTATCATATCAATCATCGCACGCAGCAATGTACGCAACTTTCTGGCTCCAGCTTAAGCATCCTTCGCGCTTGCTGCGCATCCAGAACCATCTCCAACGATACGGTTTATAGTGAAACGGCCGAATCACGACCGTTATGGATTGGAAAAGACAGGTCACCACAAGGGACCCAGGATAGATCCAGCCGCAGCGGATAGCCTTAAAGGATTTGGCCAATCATTCCGCTTACGACGGTCAGAATGACCGAATGTGAGATCTGAACTTGGTTTGCATTCAAGCAGCGAGCTTTCCGAATACTCGTCTTATTGGGGGCGGGTTTGTCCTGCCGTCTTCACCTCGATAATTGTCGGTTCGGTATTGAGAAACTGATTCGTCGGCTGTTCGATAATTGGCGGTTCGGATGATGGATCTTGTAGCGGATCGTGGTTGTACCGGTGGAAGAATTCTCTCCACCGCTGCAGACTCCCATGGGGAGAAGTCACGAAAGATCTATCCGATTTTTTGATATTCTTGTTTGTTGATGTTGTTTTACTGCCCAACAGGTGGATTGTCTTGTACTACCCCACAATAGACTCCGACAATTGCCTTTCTTTTATATCGATAGCGTCCGGTATTATGAGCGCAGCGAATTTGTTGGATAATGCATTTGAAACTCTCGCCCAAAGGCCGACCCATTTCTTCTTGGCTGGTGGTGGCGCTGTTTTCTTTGCTGTTTGTAATTGCATCTGTAATTTCGCTCGAACAAAATAATAGTCCGATCCGCAATCGGGCCCACGCATTGTACGTACATCGCAATCGCAAACGGGCCCCGCATTGCGTCGATCGGAATCTTGCATTGATCAAAAAGTAGTCTAACATCGCCGAGTCTGTCGGATGGATTTCGCCAGCTGAGTTGGTGTTGGAGTGGGTGACGGAAGAAGCTGTTGCCAACGGTCAAGTTGTTTGACGCCGCGAATGAAAGCAGGCGTAAGCCGTTGTCGTTTATTACTCCGTGTCCAAATTTGCCCAACGTTCCTTCCCAGCCGGTTCGATCTGCCCCTGAATGTGCATTGAAGTCCCCCGCGAGTATTATTAATTCGGTTCGAGGTGTCATATCCAGAGTCTGTTGAAACTGATCGTAAAATTTTTTACGTCCAGGTGGTGTCGGTTGGTGCATAAACGATATGATATGGGTCTTGATCGTTCCACCGTTGCTTATATCCGCCAAACGCTCGGATATCGGTTGGAATTCGATAATGGTTCTGCCGTCGATCGACCACACCAATACCGACACCCGCCTCTCGTCTCTCACTACCGGAATAGTAAAGCGTCATCGTTTCGTCGATTGTTGGCGGAACGATCGTCAATGTCTCGGATCCGGTTAGTCGTAGTTCCGATAACCCAGCAATTGATATTTTGTATTTCAATAATTCCGTTGCTAAGGATTTCAATTTGACCAACGAGATGTCATGTTCGTACGTCCTGGTACAGTTCTGTCATCTTTGATGACGTCATGAATCTCCCGCCTTTATAAAATTTGACAGATGATCTTGTTTTCCTAAACCGCGGTACAGATCATTTAGGACTCAGGTCTGTTGAAGTCACTTCCTCCAGTTGTCACTACGATGTGCTTATTCTCTCAGTTATTCATAAAATAATTTAAAGTAAGCGAAATAAATTAAATTAAACATTCTGCTCGTCATGACATTTCATTGCTGCTCGGTAACACACCATCACCTCGACACGAACACTTTTAGCTCTTCTTGTCATTTCTTTCGGTGAATAAATTTACAAAATGGAATAATAAAAAAAGAAGCAAACTCTGTTAAAATACAGATTGAATGAAAATATCAAACATTTTTTTCAATTCCCATGAAATTTGACTAAAATATTACAAAAAAAAAAAAAAAAAAATTTGAATAAAAATATTTCACACTGCCGTCCCCAATCACATTAGAGATGCGCCTGCAAGGCCAACGACATCCGACAGGTGTTTTTCGTTAGTATATTCACACACACTTTTTTTCTGTGTCAAAAATAATGAATTTTTCAGGAAATAACCTTAAAATTTATTTATATTTAAATTCCATTATCCTTTTTCAATGTCCTTGGCCCCGCGCCAAAATGCTTAACTGAGAAAAGGAACCTAATTACAAACAGACTATAAGTGTCGCACCGGTGATATGGTGTGGTGGTGGCTGTGGTGTGGTATTGGATCCGTGTCACACAATTGACACTAATGAAAGGTAAACAGAGGGTACCTGATGGTAAGCAAAATTGTTGAGCATACGCAGGGTTCGACAAGACGTGTATATGCGTAACAGACAAAGAATTATTGAATAATTCAGTGAGAAATTGAAGCAATCGGAGTTCATCTGCAGCCATGAGCCTTGGAATTGGGATGGATAATAAATTACTTACACGAAAAACGATCCTTATTATATGTGCGTAAAATGTCACTCCTTGGGAATCCTATTTCTTGATATATCAACCTGACACTGGCACGACCTACGTGCTCGTTTTTTTTTCTGATTCATTCTTGAAATGCTTTGGATATTCTCAAGTTCTATTGCGGGCGACTTTAAGGTATTAAATGAACACTTTCCGGGATAATTCACCTCCGGCTGTAATTCGACGCAATTTTCTAATTCGCTTAACGATGCTAGGCAGGACCCCTGAGATTCAAGTGGAAGTACAAAATTTACTGAAGTAAAAAAAAAAAAATTGCCAAAACCCGATATTTTGTGTGACACATTGCCTCAAGGATTTTTGAGAAATTTCCATCTAGGTAGATGAATAGGTGGAAAATTTTTCCTGAATAAATTATAACAGAGTGAGTGCGATACTGTAGACATCAAAGAATCCCCCAGGTAAATCTAATAAATTCATGCGAGAGCAACCAGCAGTTGCTCCGCAAGTATGGATAAAATATGGATAAGAACTCCTTGGGATACTTAAGGTCTGTCAATTTTTTATTATTGTTCAAACTTTAAGGACTCGCTTTCTGTGTAACTTATGTAAGTTAGTTTTAACTTTCTAGGTAGGTCAGTGCGAGGTATATTTGTCGACTTTAGTGTCAATCGCAAGTTCTTTTACTTTTTCGTCCATCGCAAAGACTGCGGTATTATCCAGGCGCCCGACTCAAAGCGGTTAATGCCGGTGACATACCTCACGTCCGAGGGCCATGGTTTCCGGTGGCTCATTCGAAACCCGAGGAAATACTTACCATGCTTAAAACCTTCAACCCTCGAATTAACACAAATAACTGGAAGGATATCAAAATGGAGCAGATTAACAGGGCCACAATGTAATTATTCTGCTCCTAAATGATGAATGCCTGAACCAGCTGGCTAAAGAAAAATACGCCGGGAACTACGGTTTCCAACAGATCGAATTAAAGATCTACAAAACAGACATGGAAGCCATAGTGAACCAAGTGGCCTGCACCAAGGGCTCTGACAAATCGAGAAACATGGAAAGCGATTGCGAAAGCGCAGCTAGGATCGCAGTTAATGCATCGACAGACTCCTAGTTGGGCAGAGCCGTCGGCAACCTGTACACGGAACATCTCAATTCATACAAGGACGAGGTCCTCTCCAGTGACGAAGAAGCGGAGGTGACTGTCGTCGAAGTAAAATCCACGAAAAATGGTGCAGATGATATTGATGCTTCCGCTACACTTTTGGTTCGCCTGGCATCAGGCGAAGTCGATGTTGCCCTAGTCCAAGGGCCATGCACCGCAGGTGAAAGCATCTGTGGCTTAAGAACCCCACCAAAGATTAGGGAAAACCCAGAACAGGTATTCCTTCTCCTTTTTTCTCCCTTAATTCAGTCGACTGTGGTCGACCTAAAGTTAAAACAAAAAAAACTCAGGGTGGCCTCTTTTCATCTAGCTCACGACAATGACGGCCCTCTACCTCGGTCCTGGTTATGGGAGGTAACGCAAATGCACACCACACACAATGTGGCAGTACGGACACCAATAATAGAGGCGAGGGTATTTTTAACTACCCACTAAACACTGTCTTAGACTGCCACTTCGACCAAATATCGTCCTGGAAAGTCGTGAAGGAACACTCCTTCTCAGACCACAGGTTCATAGACTGCAACTGCAGGACTCTAGCCTACCCACCTCTTCTGAAATAAAAAAACCTCAAAAAGACAAACTAGAGTTACTATGCTAGGCTAATCACAAAGAACCTTACCCTAAGCCTCCTTCCAAAAACCAGGAACAATATCATTGTGACAGCATTGTGGACAGTTTCACAGAACAATGCACTCACGCCTTTAATAAAGCTCGTACGAACAGAACGCATAAAGAGGCTTCCAAACCCCCTCTCGCGAACTTGAACCGCTCCGTAAGGAGTGCAGAAATGAATTTAATTCAGCTAGACACAGCAACAGCGCAACCTCCTGGGGCTGCTATAAGTCAAAGATGAATAGATACAAAATGGCAATAAGGAAGGCCAAACGTATCTCCTAGGGCTACCTTTTGCAGCAGCATAGAGTCCACATCGGAAGCCTAGAGGCTGCGTAAAATATTAACTAAAGCGCAAAGAAAACGGGGACTGGACTGACTCGTGCAGAAATTCCCCGACTAGAATTTCTTGGTTCGGTCCGGATGAGGTTAGCCAAATTTGACTGTTAGGCCCTAATGTTGAAACCTAATAAGGCCCAGAAGAAAAGTGTAACGCTTTTCACCTATTACCGCCGAACTAGAAAATCCTTATGAGGCCATATCAGGCAAAAATGGATAGGGCCATATAATGCGTACCTATCGTTTATTATGTAAGGCGTGCGATAGATCATTGGCAGTTTTCCCCATTTCGAGGTATCGTGGCTTAATAGACGCTGGTAAGAATAACTCACCAGTAAAACTTGACAAAAACTCAGGAAAACTAAAGTATTTTTTTTTCTCTTTTTCTTAATAATAAAAAATTGAAAAACCCCGAATACAGTTAAGTCACGACTATATAGTAGCCCAGTCACTTTTTACAAAAAAAGGGTCAAACCCTGTCCTATACGAGAGGTTCATGTTTAAAGTGACTGGGCTATAGCCACCAAGAGCAGATTCAGATTCAGAAGTCTGATGGCGATTAGGCACATTTTGTTACTTAACCATAGTAGTTTGGTTTTACATGTGAATTATATCATGAAAGGAAAAATTTCAATCAAATTTCATCAATATACATGGGCCTCATAAGCAATTACTCAATAATACCTAACGGGGTATTACACCTTCTTTCCCAAATAAGGCCCTTGTAAGATTTCCCTAATGAAAACCTAATCTTAGAGTTGTAGCAGCATAATGGCGCGACCATTTATTGGGCGCCACTTATGCGAGGTGTTACCCCCTTAGCCACAAGCCCGGAAGAGCATGGCCAAGGAGCCAACACCATACATAAGAATTAAAACGAAAATCCGGAACTCCTACGCCGGCCACACGGAGTTATCTAGCTCGCCGGAGGGGTCGTGGGATGTGTGGCCGGGGCTTACCGTGGCTGGTTCACCACTTACCTGTGACTAGTTAAAATCTTAAATACCACCTCCATCCTTCGCTCGTCGCCCGAGCCGCGTCAACCCTGAAAAGAAAGGATCCCCCCCTCAACCATTCCACCAAAGAAAGTTAATTACATGGCCATATTTTATTTATTACACACGAGACAAGTGGATTCTCACATACATATAATCAACAAAAAAAAATGTATAAAAAGGTGTATGTATACGTAGGTTGTGTGAAAAAAAGAACAGGACTGAATCAATTGTCTGCACGGGTCATTATTAACAAAAAACCAAAACGACGCCCTGGGCCCAGTACGTTGTCTTTTACAACGATATCTGAAATTATGTTGATATGTCTCTCAATCCCAAGTAAAAATGTCAAACGCTAAAAAAATTAACCTGTGGTAGGTAAGTGTGTAAATAAGGTATTGAAGTAATTGAATTAAAATTGTTCCGACAAAAAAACTGTAATGGTGCCAGATAAAAACAATAATTAACAGTGTTAAATACAAAGAAAGGTGTACATAAGTTGAATCTAATTAATAATTAATGTAATAATAAAAAATTTTAAAAATATGTTAATAATTTGAAACTGTCTGTTTTCTTTATTCTTCCAAGTTGCCGTAATTGTACTGCCTTAAGGCAAACGTCTTCAAACTAATACTCCGGGGGTCAAGGTATATTAAGCATTGAACGAAAACTATCATTTAAAACTTAAAACGTAGGGCTAGTAACGCCGGCTCTTCTTGACGGACTGCTGAACAAGAAGATACTTGAGTTTTAAGCTAATTTATTTTTCCCAATTGATAGGAATGTACTGCCTCTTGCTCCCCCAGGGAAACCCTTTTTTTTTTTTTTTTACGTAATTGGTTCTTGATGGTACTGTGTTTCCAGCTACGCCTAAAGGACTACCAAAGGGTACTTACTTAATTGCCTTCTAACGACTCTCACTTTTAGTGCCACATGGCCGGGCTGTTGGGGAAATGTCCCGTCGCCTCTGCAGGTAAGGACGAACGCCTCGTCTTACTTCTTCAGTATAACACCTATCGGTCCTTCGTCTCTCAGAAAAAAAACCGGTTCGGCTCACTCCAGCACACAAAAAAAAAGACTGCTTTGCCACAACCACACGGTTGTATGTCCAGAAATAGTTGTTCCCTGTACCAGCGAGCTGACCTGGTCTATCCACAGATTGTTCGTTTCTCCACGAAACTGGCTTTTCTTTGGTCTTGTTTTTTGTTTTCTTGTGGGGAAATTATTTATTTTTCCCGACGCGAAACCAAACATGCATCAAAATGATTTCCCAGCAACTTCCTCCGAACATAAATAATTTAAAAATACTCGAAACCAACTTTCTTTTCTGTTTTTTTCCAAAAGTTATCCTTTCCTCCCAACCGTTTTCAAAAAAAACTTTTTCAACCAATCCTCGAACAATACAGTTTTTTTCTCCCGACTTTTTTTTTTCGCCTTTTTGTCTGACTCCCCGTGATAATCTGTTTTTTTCATTTTTCCCCCGCCTACCTTTTTGTTCCCAATCAGCTACTCGATTTTCTGCTCCACAGTAATTTTTAGTCAGGTAGATATTTAGGCAAAACTGACCGTTACATACCCTCGGGTCCACGAGGCCGACTCGCGAGGCAGTGAGGAGCCGAAAAAAACGGACAGTTTTTATGCCATAAGGCCTAATATTTTTGGCGCCAATGTGGGTCTCGACTCACGACCTGAGACTAGGAGTCTCATGCTCTAGTGAGCTAGCCGGGCATATCAGGTAAAAGGATTAACTCGAAACGAGGTTAGAAGAGTGATTACGCCAATTTTTTAAAAAAACGTGGGGCCGTCAGTCGATTCGCTCGGACGAATATCTGGAAGCCCCAGGATCAGGCTGAAGGCAATTCCATATTGTCCCCCTCCGGCTCCTGTAAACTTCCAGACATTCTCGCCAGAACTGGTTTCCCCTCGTACCATGGAGTTAATCTCACGCAATCCCACATTGCATGAGACTCCCCCCCGTAGAACGACAGGCAACTAGCTCGCCGAGGTACACCCACAGCCTGACCAAAAATCAAATAGATGAAAAGGAAACCTTGAGGAAATCACCGCCGTATGTCTTAATGCTGGCTCGACACCAGGAAATTCATGATGGTCATACTGAGTGAAATTGTGCCGTAGATAGAGTATATCAGGCATTGCCTGCATATTAAAGCTCTCCTCCACGTTTGGGAAGGGTGCATCTAATAGATGAGCCAGAGCTCCCAAGAACAGTATGAGCCGCGTTACCGAATATCAGTCACGCAAACACTTTCAATAATTTCGTATTTCGGATACGTTAATTATATTTAAATTGCGGGAAATACGAGAAAATCAGGAATCCAGAGGAAACTGACATCAAGATGAAGAAAAGTTGGCGGCTGCTGCGGCCAGCTTTAGTGGGCTTATTGTTAAATACGTCATCCATATCTGGATACTGTCCACTTTATTTGTGTCCAATTTTTGCTTCGCAAGTTCCGAGTTGAGATGAAAATACGTTTTCCGCCTTTAAAAATAACCTTACAAACAAAAAAAATTCCTCGACGACCACTGATATCCTGATGATAAAATCGTTAATACTACACCTTCGTTGCATTTTAATTTGTAAAATTATATTTCCTGATTAACTTTGACCAAATAACTGTCTTAAAACCACATACATGTGTAGATCTGTTGTATTTAATTTTTCTCTAAAATAACGTATTAAAAAAAGGTGACGCCAACAAAACGATAATGAGAAATGCATTAGTTGACTTTTTCCCCGGGCGCCTTTTCTGGTCGTCGAAGGGTATGGGTACTTATGGCCGTCAAGAACAACTCGACCCCTCGTAACCTACGACCATTCAGGCCGTCCTGCCTAATTAGCCTCTGCAGCTCGGCCAACAGTAATCTAACTAGAATTCTAAAGGCACTACCCTTTACGGGATTCATTGAATCCAGCAGCCCGTATAATTTTGCTCCCATAACGCACAACGCCGGTTCCGCCACGCAACGATAAAAGATACCCTCTATTGCCTGACTTAACACCCATGGATTATTCTTAAAATCGAAAAATATCGTTAGGATTCTCGACGCAATGGTATCGAACGATCCCGGAATCTCGCCTAACCTATTCATCACCTCGAATAGATAACTCAAGGCGGTGCCCTCGTCCAGTGAGTGTGACATGACAACCCGTTTAGAATTAGGAACGAATTCCTTCGCAAACGGAGATAGAGTCGAAAATAAATGTGGCCTTCTTAGCAACTTATGCCGGATGGGCAGGCCATAAAAGGTGCGACGGCCCGAGTCGGCCATGGTTATCTACTATAGTAGCAACACCCGCACAAAGAAAGTTCGAAGAAGGAAAAGGAAAACAAATTTGTGTGAAAATAAATTCAAATAGAACCGCCAATCAAATCAACCGCACCTAGTATACAAAACAATCGAAGTGTATTAATGTCTATATGTATAGATTAGTGTATAAGAGTGAGTAATATGCTTTAATTCAATATGCGTGGAATGGCTGAGGCAGACACCAATCCCCCCAGGGATCCCGCATGTCGATGGCCTCGATGGCAGTTGGTGAAAACCATGAAGCATAGTCATCACCAAGCGTCATCCAGGTCGCCGACCCAGCTTCAGGTAAACCCGGAACGAAGGACGGAAACGAAAATTCAAAATCGCATAGTCACGAAAGGGAAACTTCTTCAAAAATAAAAAAATTTTGGGAATCCGCTGTTCAACCACAACTGAGCTACCTTTCGGAAAATCAATCAGTTGAGATGAACAGACGAAGAAAATGAATCAGGACATAAACAAAAAATTAAAATTTAACAAGCTGGATGGACCTTCAGAAGGAACAAGGGGCGCAGTGGCAGGCGTTAACACGCCTGTTACCAAAGACGGTTAAGCCCTTGTACCAACTTCGAGACCATCAGGAAAATTAAAAGATGATCCTGTTCCAAGACCGACGCAGTGGCAGGCGGTAACACGCCTGATACCAGAGTCGCCGACCCTAGAAACAGGACAAAGATGAACCACTACTACACCTGCACGCATAGCCAAGCGACCACCGCTTGTTAGCAAGCCGTGCAGGTCAGCATGGCTCGAAGCTACTCCAAAACGAAGAAGTTACCGCAGAATAGAACGGGCAGGCCTAAAAGCGAAGACAAATAAAAATTCACCTAGAATTTGGACAAGGATGCTGAAAAAAAAATTCGAAAAAATAGACAAGGACTAAGGCTTCGCGGTACTACCTTAGCCCACAGCGAGCGCTGGGTAAGTGTGGTGAACCATAAACAAAAAAAATCAAAAGTTGTCCGTGAAGGCACAAGTGGTACTAAACCAAAAAAAATTTAAACTTCAGGGTCCGTGTAGGACAGTCAACGGGCTTTAAAAGCTGCGTTGGGCGCCATTTATGTAGCAGCATAATGGCGCGACCATTTATTGGGCGCCACTTATGCGAGGTGTTACCCCCTTAGCCACAAGCCCGGAAGAGCATGGCCAAGGAGCCAACACCATACATAAGAATTAAAACGAAAATCCGGAACTCCTACGCCGGCCACACGGAGTTATCTAGCTCGCCGGAGGGGTCGTGGGATGTGTGGCCGGGGCTTACCGTGGCTGGTTCACCACTTACCTGTGACTAGTTAAAATCTTAAATACCACCTCCATCCTTCGCTCGTCGCCCGAGCCGCGTCAACCCTGAAAAGAAAGGATCCCCCCCTCAACCATTCCACCAAAGAAAGTTAATTACATGGCCATATTTTATTTATTACACACGAGACAAGTGGATTCTCACATACATATAATCAACAAAAAAAAATGTATAAAAAGGTGTATGTATACGTAGGTTGTGTGAAAAAAAGAACAGGACTGAATCAATTGTCTGCACGGGTCATTATTAACAAAAAACCAAAACGACGCCCTGGGCCCAGTACGTTGTCTTTTACAACGATATCTGAAATTATGTTGATATGTCTCTCAATCCCAAGTAAAAATGTCAAACGCTAAAAAAATTAACCTGTGGTAGGTAAGTGTGTAAATAAGGTATTGAAGTAATTGAATTAAAATTGTTCCGACAAAAAAACTGTAATGGTGCCAGATAAAAACAATAATTAACAGTGTTAAATACAAAGAAAGGTGTACATAAGTTGAATCTAATTAATAATTAATGTAATAATAAAAAATTTTAAAAATATGTTAATAATTTGAAACTGTCTGTTTTCTTTATTCTTCCAAGTTGCCGTAATTGTACTGCCTTAAGGCAAACGTCTTCAAACTAATACTCCGGGGGTCAAGGTATATTAAGCATTGAACGAAAACTATCATTTAAAACTTAAAACGTAGGGCTAGTAACGCCGGCTCTTCTTGACGGACTGCTGAACAAGAAGATACTTGAGTTTTAAGCTAATTTATTTTTCCCAATTGATAGGAATGTACTGCCTCTTGCTCCCCCAGGGAAACCCTTTTTTTTTTTTTTTTACGTAATTGGTTCTTGATGGTACTGTGTTTCCAGCTACGCCTAAAGGACTACCAAAGGGTACTTACTTAATTGCCTTCTAACGACTCTCACTTTTAGTGCCACATGGCCGGGCTGTTGGGGAAATGTCCCGTCGCCTCTGCAGGTAAGGACGAACGCCTCGTCTTACTTCTTCAGTATAACACCTATCGGTCCTTCGTCTCTCAGAAAAAAAACCGGTTCGGCTCACTCCAGCACACAAAAAAAAAGACTGCTTTGCCACAACCACACGGTTGTATGTCCAGAAATAGTTGTTCCCTGTACCAGCGAGCTGACCTGGTCTATCCACAGATTGTTCGTTTCTCCACGAAACTGGCTTTTCTTTGGTCTTGTTTTTTGTTTTCTTGTGGGGAAATTATTTATTTTTCCCGACGCGAAACCAAACATGCATCAAAATGATTTCCCAGCAACTTCCTCCGAACATAAATAATTTAAAAATACTCGAAACCAACTTTCTTTTCTGTTTTTTTCCAAAAGTTATCCTTTCCTCCCAACCGTTTTCAAAAAAAACTTTTTCAACCAATCCTCGAACAATACAGTTTTTTTCTCCCGACTTTTTTTTTTCGCCTTTTTGTCTGACTCCCCGTGATAATCTGTTTTTTTCATTTTTCCCCCGCCTACCTTTTTGTTCCCAATCAGCTACTCGATTTTCTGCTCCACAGTAATTTTTAGTCAGGTAGATATTTAGGCAAAACTGACCGTTACAGAGTGCATGCGGAGTGCCTCATGTATTTTGTATGAGGCCCTCGTAAGGTATTCATAAAACAAATTTAATTTTGGTATACCTTATACTGCCCTATGAGGGCCACATGAAGTGTTCATGAGGCAAGTCTAATCTGGTATACCGAACGTTTACCTCACGAGGCCCGTACATAACTTTAGGCATGCCTTACATTGAATTCTAGTCGGGTCCCTGACAGTACTTATGGACACCCACTTCCCGAGTAGTATTACGCGTAGGGCAGCTATTACGATAAACCCTTCAGCCCCACCACTGCTGGTCAATTCTATCATAAAAATAGCAAGAATTGAGTGGGCTCTAAACACCTTCCAGCCCTATAAATCACCAGGCCCTAACGGCATAGTGTCGGCACAACTGCAGCGCACCCTTCGTTATATAATGCCATGGCTGCGCAACCATCGCAGTCCTTAGAATATAAAAATATGGTTTTTGGACCGGAATCAGTGGAGGACACACGAAGGTGCTGAGCTCTGTTACCATCCCCACAAAAACGGACAGCGCTATCACCAATAAAGGCTCATTCAGAACCTCATGCAGCGCTGCAATCACAAGTGTTTCTATTGGCTGAGACTGCTAAAATGACAAGCAAAGCAGCACCAGAGCAGCGTGCTACATGTTCATCTCATGTCCTAATTTGCTGCACGCTGCCAATTTTGAGGTTCTGATACAGCCTTAAGTTTGAGAGCGCGCTTTTGCACCTTGTCCAGATTATAACCCTGGCGGACGGCTGAAGGAGGAATGTGCCCGTTTTGAGGAATACTTGGCACTGGGATGCTTGTTTAGCAATTTGGAACATGTGGTTATTCTAGCGCAGATCTTCGGCTAATGCTATGCCTAGGATGTTTAGAGACGGTTCTGCCGTTACGATCTTACTGCCCACTGAAATAAAAATAAGGTTGATGCAAGTTTTATTGGAGACTAGCAAAAACCCGCGTGCCTTGCAACGCCTACTCGAATTTTCACAGATATCTCTTATTTACACTTATTAATTTCCACTTTAATTTAAAAAATCACAGATTGGGGAAAAAAATAAAATTCAAAATTATCTCAATAAATTCACGCTAAATCACCAAATCAATTAAAACAATTTTTTTTCTATAACCAAGGTTAAACTGCTTCGTCACAAAATCACTTCGTTACGAAACAAAACTCGATCATTCAAAGCCTTCTTCAAGACTAAAGTGTTGAATGAAATACTCTAGCTTCCTTTAAGGTGTACCGTTACAATAATTGGCAGAACCTTGTTTTAAATATCCTATTCATAGACTTCTTTTTAACCCATCATAAAAAACAGGTACTCGTTTTTTTATTGCCATTCCTGGAAGGCCGAATTTTCGACCCAAAACAATACCTGAACATTCACCTGTTTACCTAATTTCTCTTGTAGGATAATATGGCATGCGACTTTTGTATTTACATTGTTTGCGGTTTCCTTTTTTAATATTGTAAATTGTCTACTGAAATTGAGATTTTGGAAGTTCCCTTTGCTATGCATACTTCTTTATTTCTATAAAATGGAATCCCAATTACGGCTCGCTAGTATATGTATATCAACAAAATAATTTTTTTTTCGAGTGAAAAAGAAGCCAGAATCAGAAAGAATGCGTACCTATTATTACAATCAATAAAAATCCTTCATAGCGAGGAAAGTCAAAAAGTGGAAGTCATTTTTAAAAGAGTCGAAGTTTCAGAAGGAGTAGTATTTTCAAGGCCGATAATAAATATCGATGGCTGCCTTTCGAAACCTTATTCTACTGTCGGATCAGACTGAAAAACCGAAGGCGATAATCGGGAAAAATATATCCCTGATAGAGTACAAACTTTTTATCATTGCAATCGTAGACCTGAAAGAGCCTATTTAAATATCGATTGTTCCGTGAATGTTTCCTATAAAACGATCAGGATATTTTTTGGAATATCTAGATATTTAGATACAGGTCTGTCAAGTATACAATTCGAATGATCACTTGCTTTCCTTCTCCTATAGGTTAGACTGAAAAGTAACCCGGTAGTCGGACACGATAGTCGGTACCTATAATCGTATCTGATAGTCGTATTCGCCTAAAATATGGCCGCAAAAGTATTAAATCTTTTTGTGAAATTCCCATTGCAATACATACAGCCAACAATTTTAAAAATGGGTTTTGAAATCACAGACAGACACTCCAATTATAATTATATAGATAGATAGATAGATAGATAGAAGATCGATAACCATATGAAACAGAACTATATTTTTAAATCACAGACAGACACGCCATTTACATTTATATAGATAGATAGATTTGAATGACGCCGCTCAGGTAATAGTATTCTACTTGTCATATCCTTTTGTTTGGTACCCATATCGAGTGGGTTGTAAAGAAAAGGTGAGTCCGGCATAGTTGGTCGCCATTTTGAATTTATAATGACAAAAAATAGGTAATTGTACTCTAATTATCATCCCCTTTCATTTGATACCCATGTCGGGGATCGGCGAGCCCAATTGCGAAATTCACCCGCCATCTTGGAACCGCCATCTTGATTTTTTTACAAAGTGGTCAGATTACATTGTCACCCGAACTAAATATATGTGCAAAATTTGAAGTTGAACGGTTATATGGAAGTGGGTCAAAATCAAGTTTTAAGTTTTGTCTACATACATACATCCATACATACATACAGATAGAGCTAATATACGGTGTATATAAATAGCCTAAAACATGCTCGCAAAAATACTGAATCTTCCAGTGAAAGTCCCATCCCGATCGGCCCAGCCGTTTCCGAGATTACCGCGGCCAAACAGACAGACATACAGACATACAGACAGACAAAAATGTTAAAAATAGTGGATTTTGTTTTAATTACATGTAAATAACCAAAAAAACTTAAAAAAACATAATTATTTTGAAATTACAGACAGACACTCCAATTATATTTATATAGATGAGACAGTACTTCGTTTTAAGTGCATTAAATACAACACGGTTCTTGAGGCCAAGAATTCGTTCGATGTCCCTGTTGAATGAATTGGGCAAGAATTGGCGTTGATGCAGACAACGTCTGACGCGTGCTTGTTTTACATTATCGAAACTATAGGAGTAACGTAGAGTACCGTCGTCAGCAAAGCTGTGGAGTGAATTCGAGGGGTCATTTATAAAAGCTATGAAGGAAGCTGGTGATAGAATAAATCCCTGGGGGGAATACCTGCGGAGATAGTGTTGGGGTTGAATTCGATGCCATCCAATGCTACCCTGATTGAACGGCCGAAAAGGAAGCTCTTAATCCAGTTGGGGTGCCATATTCTGTCAAAAGCTTTGGATATACCCCGGGCAACCAGGCCAGATTCACCATTTCGCTGTATACTTGGTCTGAGGTGCTCCTTTAGGCAAACAATATTCCATAAGCTTTTTAATTATTATTGCCTCCATAATTTTGGAGAGAATAGAAGTAATTGCTATTGGGTGGTAGTTAGCAAGGTCATTAGCTTCACCTTTTGTCGGTATAGGCTTCCTGACTCTTGAGTCAGGATATACTCCGGAGAAGTATGAAAATGCAAAAAAGTTTGGGCAGAGGTTTAGCCAAAGGTGAGACATAAATATGATTTACTAAGCAGTTTTAGCCCACTCGGCAATAGTCTAGAAATGGAGCAATCGTCCGAGTGTTTAACTTTCGTCCGCTGTTAGTAGTTCGGAACTCGTAAAATAACGTAGAGCGTTGTACACCCACATTCTAAAAGTAGTCACAAGGCACAACGCAATTACAGATGTGAGGTGAATCTTAACTTGATACAATTTGGTATTCTAAATCAGTCACAATTTTAAAACCCGCAAACAATCGCAATGACTATGTCGTATATTGGTCACTTTGCCACACTATATCAATATTTTTTTTGCGTACGTTGGCTACGATATCTACCGGACTTTGCTTTATCTCATTATACAATTACGAATTCACCATAAGAACACCTAAACAGCTCTCAAAGTCACAATAATAATCACAAACTCCATATGACAAACACGGGTCACAAAGCTTGTGACTCATGACTAGTCACAACTTATAATAGGGTAAAGTTTGAAATTTTATTGACATTTGCTACCAACCCCAATTTTATTATTTGAAAATCGGTTAACGTTATTGGTTTTTCTAAATTATAACTTTCTAAAATTATAAAAATTTCCATGAATTACAATTTAAAATGCGCATATTAAGAATCTTTTGTGGAATTGAAGCAAGCAGTTAACACGAGAGCTTTACTCAAGGTCAAGACGAGCATCCTGTATGACATGACCCGCAATTTTACCATGAATGTATTAAGTAATTCAAGATTAAGGGAAAGTGATATTTTTAGATAAATTGAAACCCCTTACCCGACGGTAGATTCTCTGGAAAGCTCACTTTAAATAAATTTCAGCGCTCATTTGTTATCCTCCCCCCCCCCCCCCTTCGTTTTGAAACTGTAGAATTACACCAGGAAAGATCAAGGATTTCAATTAAAAATGTTAATTTTCATTCTAAAAATACACGAAAAATCATTTACACTCTTAAGTATACATCCACACACTTAAGGTCCTTTTCCCTATTCGCCATGATACTCGTGTTCCTAGAAAAGGAGTTAAAAACGTTTTCGCCCAAATGACGTGCAGAGTGTACACCAGCTCTCTGCAGTGTAGTATAAGCTCTCAATTAAGTTAATAACCATTGAAAGTTCACAGACGTCATATTCAAGCCAACCAACGAAAAAAGGTGCCAGCGTCAACAAGGAACAGCGTGGGCTTGGGCCACAGAAAGGATTACCATGAACCTGCATAAACTGTACATCTGGATATCAGTTTGTCCACGGAACACCTAAGCAATAGATATCAACGCCTTTTTTTTTCAATCTATACAAAGTGAAGCTAGTGAAAAGTGCTTTTCATTTCGGTGCAAAAATTTTCCAATTTCAAAGCAATAAAAAATCGTACGAATCCTGCCCGTAGTTTTTAGGAAGTGCTTTTTTTGTATGTGAGTGAGAGTGATTTCAGTGGAACCTATTCAAAATGTTCAGGACATTCAGCTAGGCTAAGATTTTTTGTAGTCCACACAAAAAATAGATAGGAGCAGCCCAACAAATCAAGGATTAGTTCCAGCCCTCAACGCTCCACTCGATGGATAATCTCCTATGTAACATGGCGAGTACAAGCAGATACTCGTCCTACAATTGTCTGACCTCGTGGGATTCATATGATAAGATCCCAAGGTAAATTTTAAATTAATTAATTAATTTCGAGTGCCTTTGTTGTAACGGAAATACCTTTTTTTTTGGTTTGTTCTTGTGGTATTAGTGCTTACTTGAAACTTGTACTTTTTATTTGTAAAGTCACTGAACCCATTTCGGGGAAGACTGTGCTCGTGTGACAATGTTTTTTTTATTCTCTAGAGACTGAACTTGAAAGAGCTGCACCTTAAATGTTGTAAATGGATAATAAAAGTACAAACAAAAACGAAGAGACAGTGCGACGTGATGCCGTGTTGAACCTAGTGAAAGTACACGGCAGGGTGCAGTTCTTATCGAAATAATCGCTTAATGGATTTTTTGACAGTCGTTGACTCTATGTGAATCGGAAAATTTAGATTCGGTGTTTTTAAAATATTTTCTTCAGTTTTCTGTTAAGGACTTACAATACGGCTAAGCACAGCTAATTTTTTTTTTTTAAATTCCACTTTAAAAATAGATAGTGTTTCGATGCTTCGGTACCAGGATTGTTCGTCACGAGCTTTGTAGATGAAGGAAGAAGCGGGTGGTAGCTCTCATCATTCCCACTTTCTCTTCATCGAAAAAGTTCGTGAGGAACGTTCCTAACAGCGAACTTTCTAAACACGTCTTAGAGTCTTGTTATGACCGTCAAAAAACCCGAGGCAAAGGCCCTCACAACGCATGTAAACCAACCCCATTCGTATACTCCAAACCTAGCGCGTTCTGATGCATTTCTCAAATATCAAATTGAGCGCAAATAACTTTGCTCGGGACAAGTTTCCAATTCAATTTTGGTGATATAATGCGCGTTGTACGTTGTTCGGGTTCTTGTTTCGCATAGTGGGTACACGAATTTACATATACATGGTCGAAGTTAGGGAACGAGATAAGCCACAACACTAATGCTTTGGCTTTCAACAGATATGAGGGTATAAGGGTGAGCTTCGAACTGATCCATGCAAGCAAATTGTAACTACACACTATTTTTTATAAGAAAATCAAAGCTAAGGAATCACCATGTGCACTACTAGTGCATAGTCCAGTAGTAAGTTTATCTCAAAGGACATATGAGGAATAGAATTGTGAGCTTGCTAGGTCCTGGAGAAAAATGTAATGAACCTTAAATTTGAACATTTGTTCTACGTAGCCTTGCATGATCAGTATTTCCGTTTATTAAATTAATACCTAGAATGTAGTGCATACAAATCAGAGAGCTGCTGGCTGTGGGAATAACCTGAGCCAAGGCATGGCTTGTATAGCAGGAAATCCATTTCCGTGGAGAAATAGTGGGTGTACATATCTCGTAAAATTTAGCTACGGCTGCTTACTGTTGGATAGGGTACGATTTTAAAATTAATCTATAAGAGGCGCCTCTTTTGAGCCAGTACTATGTCCCACTGTAATTTCAAACTGACAGAAACTTGATGTAAATTTTAAACACATTCATTAGAAACTCCAACTTTCGAAAATTATTCATTATGCAGGTTGGGTTGAAGCAAAATTGTACAGGGTTTTTGAGTAAGATGCTAATCCATTATGGAGTGATCCCTGGATATATTTTGAGGGGAAAAAGGGGGTGTCTCTACCGCGGATACGGAAAAATGCCTTGAATATTGATATTCTAATTGCGGGGATTTAAAAAATATCAATGTTTTTTAATATGTTTTTCCTTTAAAATTAAGCCACTTGAGGAAAAATGTAATAAAACTCTGAAAGGCCAAGGGTAGAAGCAAATTTTATCAGAAAAACAACAATAAACAAAACGGTGAAATATATCTTTAAAATAGTACTATAGTGTGCTAACATGTGGTATTTGAGCTTCGCTCTGGTATAAGTTACATGTTTGGGGCGGTTTGGGATATAGCGGCTTCAGGGACCTTTGTGGATGCCGGTACATCAAAGAGATAAATCCTGGGAAAAGCCATCTGCGCTCTAAGGTCTACTCGATCTAAGAACTTCCGATATGCTGCCGAATCCTACCACCACCTCCACGAAGATGTTGACTTTACATCGGTGACCCCTGGGGTCTGCACAAGAGTAACAAACGGAGGAGGGTGAAAGGCGAGTGTTTCGCGCCTCAAAACGAAGCAAATGCCGAACTGGCCCTCCAGGTCTTAGGTTGGGAAGCAACGACTCAGGAAACTGAGTATGGAATTCGATCTTGGAACATGGAACGTCAGGACACTCAACAGAGCGTTCGCTTTTATTAGTATTACAAAAGGTATTACAAGGTCACAGCCCTTCAAGAAACCAAATGGACCCCGAGTGGTATAATGATTCTAATAACCCACACGGTCCTCTCCAGTAGATGACTGAATGGAAGAGGAGAGTTCTTAGTAGCATTCATCATAGAGAAGGAAATGAAGTCACTGATTCTGGACTTCTAGCCAGTAAGCAATAGAATATGCACGCTTCGCATTAAAACACGCATTAAACGCCCACGCGCCCACAGAAGAGAAGACGGACGAGGAGAGAGAGGAACTCTACCACGAGCTAACAAACACCATCAGGTTAATACCGTCAAATGACATTAAAATGGTGCTTGGAGATGTGAATGCCAAAGCAGGAAAAGAAGAGGAGTTCCTAGGAGTCATAGAAAAGCACAACGTTACCAATGACATTGGTAGAAGATTGACCGATCCCACAAACTCAAACTCCATGGCTGGCAGTCACCAAACGGGGTAACAAATAATCAAATTGGCCACGTCCTAATTGAAAGAAGAAAGACACGAGTTTACTGGACAAAAGAACAATGAGAGGAGCTTGTTGTGGCTCGGACCACCATCTAGTCAAGGTGAAATTGAGAATCCGGATAGCAACCAAAACCCTAGCCCTCTACCCAACCAAAATACGATATAGATAACCTAAAACTGGAAGTAAGAAGAGTTGCCTACCAGCATGCTGTCCTAAAAAACTTGAGAGAGGCAGAAGAACAGCCCAACATCAACGACAAACAGAGGCAAACTAAAAGCAGAGTAAAGGGGGCAGCAGAAGAGGGACTAGGCTGGGTCTCAATTGACTGATTTGATCAGGACTGCAGAGCCGCAATTGAAGAAAGAAAGCAGAACCACCAGAAATACATCGCAAGGTGTAACAAGAGCAAGGATGGAAGTCTTCTAGCAAAAAAAATCGCAAACTCTGTAGGAATGTAGATATATACAGCTTAATTGGTTCACAAAAGCCCCATGAATGTGTGGTAGGAAGGGGGATGTCCATCCTGACAGAGCCTCCATATCCTTTTGAGGCAAGAAATTTTAGGATATAAAAATACCACTGTTACACAGAAATGATGATAAACCTTGACAACGTAATCGAATATATTTCTAACAATTGATAATGGTGTTGCCAACTAAAAAAAGGCATCATATTTTATGCCACCGTACCCCAAAGGAATATTAAGATAAGCCAATTGTATAATGCGTGCGCTCTGTGCAGTTTCCAGTGGAGATTGTTAAAGTATAGTGACAAATATCTTGCAGCTCTCGACATCTTTATTTCTTAGCTTAATAGGCCCGATCATATGAGCTTCCAGTGGCCACCAGAACGAGGTTATGATCACACTTCTACCAGTACGAGATAGTTAAGGCAGATGCCTATTTACATACACTCAACATTGCTCTTCCTATCGCGCTGGTAACTAACCACCAAAAATGGTGGCAGGGGTGGGATATTTCAGCCCTTCTGAAAAATCAATCATTTCTTGATTCTGCAAGGGAGCTTGATGATTTCTGGTAACGCTCTCGTTGGGATTTTTCTTTCGTTTTATGATTAGTTCCTCATCATGTGACTAAGCATAGGTTTTGAAGACTAGACATAATCTTGTCATTTTTATCTCCTATTGTAATGACGATGTCATGGGTCGCATCCTTATAACAAAGCCAGATAATGATAACCTCGTTAGGAGCACGTTAACGACAAATGACTATAGAAGGGTAATAATTTCCCTTACTGAAGGCATCCGTTCGAGGTTTCACTGCTATTGACAATTTTTCGAATTTAGCCGTAACTGCTCTTTTTTTTACATAGAGAAAACCCATTGTATAACAGCCACGCTGTGTGAGCTTGTAAAAAAATAAAAGGATAAAATTTTAATATCCTGTACCAGGCCTTTCAATTCATGAAACGTAATACCTCCAGTCACCTCTCATTATCTCAAAACATCCCTTTTACTTGTAAAATATGTCCTACAATATCCAAACACACAGAATCCTTTTGCAGCTATTAATCCTCAAGCTATGGTCAACGCATGTTTAACAAAGCATTAACACGTGTTCGAAATAAATTTATACACGGGCAAAATTGTAATTGCCCCAGTCAACAGAAACAGGATCCACTGGCCCATTATTACCTAGAAGCAAGGTCCTGCATACAGAGATAGAGAGAGAACAGTCGAAAAACACGCGCGCAAACTACCATCAGCGAGAGACAGAGCCTTTATTTAAGCTTTGGGATTCCATGAAACTTAAGAACCCTAGCAAACAAAATATCCATCAGGAGAATACTAATTTAAAGGTCAAACAGCCAATGAGAGAATGAACGAAATAAATAACCGCATACACGCAAGCACGCATTCACTTATGCAGCCACGGCCAATGGAATAGGCAATAACTTCTAGGTAAACCATTTCCTGTATCCTTAGCCGAGGTTGCTAACTGCTGTTCTTACTTATGCCCTCCATCTCCTCAAGGATTTGCAAGGATTAGTCGAGAGAGAGAAGGATAACAGAAAGAATGAGAGTTTCTTGCTTTTACTACAACAAAACGGAAGATCCTTTAAGGACTGCAGTAAATGTTAAGGTTATTTCAAGACAAGTGGTAATTAACGTCTTTAAGGGGGATGCTAAAGGGGATTTTGGGGTGATCCTGAAAGGATATTAACTCGCAAGATGTTTGGCCAAGAGAAATTTATGAGAAGTAACTAAGTTTTAATACTTGCTAATGCTGCACGGAAATTAAAATTTGAAAAGGGCACGCCGGCATTAAGATGGTTTTTATATAGGTTTAAAATAAATTTTGATGTTAACTTTTAAATTTTTTGTGAGAATACTTAATGGCATGCCGGTTTCGAAGTTGCAAACGTAAATAAATATACAAGAAATTTATTCAATGTCCAATAACTCTTCGAAAACAAGGTTATAATTCTTCCTACCAAAGCCCATAACATTCCCAAAGGGTTAACCCTTAGAGTCTGTCTATCAAACCAACAAGCATATAAAAATTCTACAATTTTTTTCATCCTTTTTCTCTAGATACCCCCAAAAACAACACCCACAGAACGGATGATAATAAATCGGCCAAAAACATGCAGGATCAGCCCCAGAAGGAACCGGTCGAATCCTTCAGAGTGCCCCTTGGAACATTTCCTTGATTTCTTCAGAATCGAGACTCGAAATGAAATCTTGTCCAACTATATATTTTTTTTTGTATCCTTTCTCGTTCCTTTTCGATGGATAAAAATAAAAATATCAAATTTCACGTCTGGCTTGATGGAAACTTCCTCCGGAATGGAGCCGACATTTATTTTTCATAAATCGAAGATTTTCTAGGATACCCCCACCCACCCCACCACCCTCTCCTACAGAGTACAAAACTTGGATAAATTTATTTGCTACAGTGAAAATGAAGATAAACATCCTAAAAGGTCAGGGATTTAGTTCTAGTTCGAAATTTTGTTTTTAGATATCCTTTGATGATTTTCGGTGTCTTTTATTAGTGTTTATTTGCGCGTGATTGAAGAGAGAAGAAAATTTTGGAAGAAAAATAATTTTTTTTTATCAAAATAGATTTTGTAAATAAAAGTTTTGAGAGAGTCTCATTAACCTTAAAAGGAAAGTTTTGTTGGGTTTCAGGTGTGGTTTCAAGTTATATAAGAAAAGATTAAGAATAATCTAATGTAAAATCTAAAAACCCATTAGGAGGATGGTTAAGAGCTGAAAGATATATAATAATACAATTTGTAAATGTTTTCAGGTAAGATACCGTCATTATTTTTAAATCATTGGGGTGATATTTTGTCGGTCGAAGATAGAAGAAGATTTCATATTTTCTTTGAAAGCTTTCAAAGTTAATAGAGAAAACCTCGAATTAAGATAGGATTTGTGTCTATTTATTAATAATATGTAAATTTTGTGACCTTGTAACAAAACCTTGCAGCATTCTTACGCTTTTATAAGCTTTATATTTACTTTTTTTTATTTTTTTATTTATTTATTATAAGTACCCAAGACCCGCGGCTTTTAGAGTACAATTAATTAATAAACTAAATTTTTAATAGATAAACTAATCTAACCTTAATAAACTATTAAATTTGTGCTAAAAAATAATTCAAAACCGTATTGTTCTCTACCTAAACGCAATCCTTAGGTACTAATATTATAAATGCGAAAGTAACTTTGTCTGTCTGTCTCTCTGTTACGCTTTCACGACAAACCCGCTGAACCGATTTGAATGAAATTTGTTACAGAGATGCCCATTAGACCTTGGTAAAGGACATAGGATAATTTTCCGAGAAAAAAGGCTCGAAGGGGGTAACATAGGGGTTTGGGTGATATTTTGTCCAAAAAGTGATTTTTGCAACCTTTGACCTTGAATAACTTTAAAAGCGTTAAGTTTTTGAAAAAATGGCAACAGGAATTTGTGTAGGCAATAAAGTTTCGTATTGACTGATAAAAAAAATCGAAAATTCCAGTTTTTGAGTGAAATTTGACCTTGAATACCTTTGAAAGGGTTAATAAGGTCAACATTACTGTAAAAACTGAAGTTGTAGAGAACTTCGTTGTCAATTTTGGACCCTCGCACGGGGTTGTACGTCTTTTAGAAACCGAGACACGTGGAAAACTCGTGAATAACGCAATATCTCCGGCGGCCATGTTTTTTTTGGATTCCAAAATTGTTAACTTCCTAGTATAAAGAAGTTATTCTAATCGGTCCGAAAATCGAAATCGAAATTTTCAACGTATTTTCATTTTTCAATAATAGTCCCATAATAGCATTTTAAGCAAAAATTTGAGAAGAAGTATG
>CATLJY010000144.1:0-66818 GCA_949987705.1 Thereva unica
GAACGGAACGGGAGGCGAGTAGATCACTGAACTTTAAGTGATCGATGAAGTGTTCCGATCGATCGTGTTTATCGTGTGGGAGGTTGTTGTGTGACATTGCGTAAAGTTTAGTAATTAAATTTTACGCGGTCACTACAGGACTGAATACTATTTCCATATATAAGTTCTATTGAGTGTTTTTTTCACAAACAAAATAAACTTTGAAATTAATTCGTTCGTTTTATTATGAACATAATTTATAATTGATTTGCTAAAGACTGACTTTATTATTTATATCATTAATTAAAACATAAATATATTCGCTGTGTATTTGTAAATCATCGTTAGTTAACTTGGTTAATATGTAATAGTGGACTGCTTGTTGACTTTTTTGGACATTCAGCCAAGCTCAATACAAATTCGTATGAATTACATTTTGTTTTATTCACTTGTTTTAGTTGTTGCAAGTAAAAGTCATAGTTATAATTCTCAAAATGACCGACTCGGTCAAAACTAAAATTCTCATTAGACCCGAGAGAATCACAAAGTTCGTAATTAATTCGGCAAAAACAGCAAAGGATAAACGCACTGATTCCTTTCTTCAGGCCAGAAAAAAGCTGATTGATGATTATTGGAGTAAGTTTGTAACTGCATACGACGACTACAATGAGACAACTCCACCAAGTACAAAGGAAACGGATGAAATATACCAAAAGGACATTTACTCCCTTACAGAATGTTCGTACATGGAAGCGATATCGTGGCTTCAAGATCAGTTGAGTCCGTCAGCATCGGCAAATGATACCTCTTTACTTAATGCTACTGCTGTAAATCATCACCATCTGTCAGTAAAGTTACCCAAAATCGATTTACCGTCATTTAGCTGGTCATACTTCGAATGGCCGTCTTTCCACGATACATATGTTTCACTCATTCATAACAATTGCTCATTAAGTGATGTACAAAAGATGCATTACCTTAAGGCTGCAATTACTGGCGAAGCATCAAAACTTCTGAAGCACTTGACTGTAACAAGCACTAATTATGAATCTGCATGGTCTAGTCTGTTGGAGCGATACAATAATGAGCGTATTCTAGTAAATACAAATTTACATTCTCTCGTTAAGTTGCTGGTATATTTTCTTTCTTCTAAACTATACCGTACAACACGAAAGGACTGGAAACTTCACTCACTTCTTCAACAAAAGTTCCTGCAGTT
The DNA here is from genome assembly GCA_949987705.1 of Thereva unica. Classification (NCBI taxonomy): domain Eukaryota; kingdom Metazoa; phylum Arthropoda; class Insecta; order Diptera; family Therevidae; genus Thereva; species Thereva unica. The sequence goes on from CATLJY010000144.1 coordinate 1,199, forward strand.
TCTTCGCTACAACAATTCCTCGAAGGTAGACTCCATACACTCAGTACTTGAAGAATAATGAAACAAGCACTTTAAAAGGATCACACCTCCGCAGCGGTACACCAAACCTACAGTACGGAATCATTTTGCATCTTCTTCGAGAGGTTGTCCATACTGTCAACGAAAGCATTTGGTATACTCTCGTCCACGTTTTCTATCATTATCCATTAATGATCGCATCAAGTTTATCCAACGTAAAGATTTATGCGAAAATTGTCTGAAGTCTGGACACACTGTTGAAAGCTGTCCTTCAGAGTATCGCTGCAAGCAGTGTAACCACAAACGTCACTCGCTCATACACCAAGTCAGTAACACCTCTCCAAATACTCATGCTTCCAACACTTTAGTTCATGATGCTCCAATAAAAACAAGTGTTCACATGGTACACAATAGTTATTACATATTCACCTGCAGTTTTATTAGCTACTGCTATGATTCTCATACAGTCACCTGACGGAACCTTCGTCAAGGCTCGTGCCCTGCTGGATCAAGCTTCTGAGTCCAATTTTATATCATCTTCACTTGTTAAATTGCTACATTTACCAAAAACAAAAACAAATGTATTTTAGTTATTCGCACCATGCGGTATTTAAATGATACACGTTTTTTGTTTTTTCACTGTTCTTTTAACTTTTATTTATATAGTACATGTTATTTGTTATTAACAGGGTTTATTACAGAGGTGCACTTATATTTATATATTTATAAATACTTTGTTATATTTTTAATTTTTGGGTTTGAACACGAGTGTTAGAGGAACCTTTTGTATCAGCCCGAGTCGGAGATGCCGAAATTGGATACTTGATAACACGATCGGGACGGAACGGAAAACGGCAAGATCACTGAACTTTGAGTTCGGTGATCGATGAAGTGTTCCGATTGATCGTGTTTATCGTGTGGGAGGTTATTGTGTGATTTTGCGTAAACTTGGTAATTAAGTTTACGCGGTCACTACAGTATCCGTTCAAGTTGTTGGTAAAATTAAGGCAGGCACTGCTAAAGCATCTGTACAGTATAGCATAACATCAACAGTTAACTCTAACATCACATACCCTGTACATTCGTTGGTGTTGTCAAATTTGACAGACTTGCTGCCTTCACAACCTTTGCACCGAACTGATTGGCCACATCTCTGTGGACTTCAACTAGCAGACCCAGATTATCATAAACCTGCTTTAATTCTAGGCGTCGAAGTTTATAATAAAGTTATTATTATTATTATTTATTTTCAATATTTGTACAAAGAAAGATTCTTACATTAGTACAATAAACGGAGGAAAAAAAGACAAAATGGAAACTTAACAGTAAAAAAATAACCTACTTACTAACTAACATTAAAAGATATCTTATAATATACATAAATATTAATTAAAAAAAAAAAAACAAAAGATAAAGTAAAAAAAGAAAGAAAGATAAAAACAAATTATTATAGAGAGAGATCCAAAAGAAAAAAGAGAGAGAAAAAAAAGAAAAATTAGATTTACAGTTTGAGAGAACTAAAGTGCCAGCTAGATAGATAGTATTTGCATTTCAAGACGGTCTGCCCGTAAGGTATTCAAAAAGACGCCTTTTAAAAACACAGCTTGATTCGATAAATTGCAAATTATAAGGAAGAGTATTCCAAAGCAGAGCTGCATAAACAAAGTATGAACGTTGGCCTAGCAAAGAACGAAACCGAGGAATAATTACATTATTATTTCTACGCGATTGCGAGAGCTGGAGGTATTCAGAGAGGTAGAAGGGTTTTTGCCATCTAAGTATATCATGAAAAAACTGAAAGAAGAATTAAGCCAATCATTTTATTATAAACTTATGCAGACTAATTAAATATCTGTGCTTTTACAAATCTTAATGAGCAAATTTTAGAACTTATTTTACACAACATTGTAATATTTAGTAACTAAGGATGAATTTTAAAGCGATACTGTAACTCAAAATTAATGTATAATAATAAAATTTCACAAAAATGAATTGACGATATCTTTGAGTTAGAAATTCCATTCACATGTACATGAAATTTTATTCAAGTACAATAAAAATTAATTTTAATTCTTCTATATGTCGTAATATTAATGTACGAAAAAATTATAGTAGTACAGTCAAATTAAGCCGAAAAAAGCGAAATAGCGGAAATGGTCGGGTACAGGCTGAAAATTGGCACAGAGCTTCCTTTTAGGGTTCTTAATAAGGGGTTATAAAGTCTACCGATTTTCTACCCCGGGAACCTTTCTTTTTAGGGGGTTTTAGGGTCAAAATATCTGTTTTTTGCAAATGCATCTGAAACCGTAAGTCCTATCATAAAAAAATGTTGACAAAGTTTGTAGCTCATACGATTTTCTACAAAAAATGTTATTATACATTTTCCCGTACGTATTGCCATTCATGAGATATCACCGTTTTAAAGATTTAAAATATTCATATGAACTCATTCACGACTTGTATAAGTTTTCCGACGTTCAAGTTGGACTAATTTTCTAATTTTTTCAGGGGTCATTCCTGGATGTATTTGGAGGAAAAATGTGTCCTAGATAGTGGGCTAACCACTAAGATGCAGGGTGTTCGCGAAAAAACAATGTCAATGATTTGGTGCAACTCACCCTTAAAGTACAATCGACCTTAATAGTCACAGCAAACATTGTTTGAATTTAAGGACTTTTAGTAAAATATCGTTTTATCTGCTCCCCAAGATTCTGAGTTAAAAAATGTTGTTGTTAGACTTGGCGGATTTCATCTTTTGATGAACTTTTTAGGTAGCATAGGCTTCATTATGGCTGGGAGTGGCTTACGAGAAATATTATGTACGATCTATGACCCAAATTCTGTCGAAATATATCCACAAAGTTCTACAAAAAATGAATGAATGTGAATCTATCGATGTGAGTTACAAATTTCAAAAATTATTTATATTCCAATTATTTAAATGAGGAGTGTCTTTTCAAAAGGGGATATTTACAATTTTTATTTTTTTTGAACTGAGTATGGGGTCTTGTTCTCTATGCTAAAATACACAATCTCGTCAACTTAATCTGAAAGAAAAGGTGATTAATTTCCAGTTAATAGCAACTAAAATTGCGTGTACGTTTCAAAAGGGGATATTTACAAAAAAAAGCCTTATTTGGTCGACCAAATTCATTGTTTGACAACATTCATAGATAAATATTAACAAAAATTAATATTTGAAAAAATGGACAATAACGTAATTTAAAACAAAACCCCAAAAGGCATAGAAAAATAATTAGGCAACAATGCAACCATATTAACACTATCCCCACCACACCTCAAAGATGTTACATTGTTCTTTCCTGTAAGAGGACATAGTTTAGTCCCAGTTGACCGGGTATTTGGTCGGCTGGAGAAAGAAATTAGATAAAAAAGTTTTATAACCACCAAAGATGAATATTATGACATTTTCAAAAAATTTGGTAATTTAAAAACACTGGGAAAAGACTGGATGCTCAAAGATTTAAAAAGCTTGGAAGCTTATTACCACAAATTAGAAGGTATCCAGTCTTTAAAAAGAATAATTTTATTTTATGAAACGGGTCCGAAGAACATACACTGTTGACTTAAAGGTCCATGAAACATATAGATTTGACAAGGCTACAGAAAAACATATCCCCCTCCTAAAAAGAGGCAAGAGGCATCCCATATCTTTGGATGATTTAGAATTGGCACAACGTCCACTAAATGAAAAAAAAAGAAAGATGTCAATAACTTGTTGACAAAACAGTTTGGCGAGGAGTGGTTTACTTTGGACGAACTGAAATGGTACAAAGAGCTATTAATAGATCCTCCAAACTGTGGCACTTCAGAAAACGTATACATATATTCAGCATATTGATTCTGGATGTATAACGGATGATATCGGTGAGACAAGAGTTTAATTAATATTTACTTAATTACCAAATCATTGCAGATATTTGATAATAAAAAAGTTGTTTTCTAAATAAATAATGTCCATTTGTTTTTTTAAATTTATAATGTACCAAACAAAAGAGGATATCTGTGGAGATGTACAATACAAAAGGGGATATTTACATGTAGTACAGAACAAAAGGGGACATTATAAAAATTCCTGATCAAAAGGGGATATTTTATTTTTTTAAATTCAATGGCTCTAAACTACATGGTCAGATATTTTATCTAAATATGCTATTATAACAATGTGATTACATAATACCTACACAGATAATCTACTTTTCTGCAGACCTATGGAAGTACCACAATCAGTTTTCTTAATTTTCTGAAAAAAGCAATCACATGTAAATATCCCCTTTTGAAAAGACACTCCTCAAATATAAAATTTTCATTTTCAGGACATTTAAATAACGCTACGCATAATTTGCAGAAAATTATATATTTTGATTGGCAAGATAGTAATTTAGATTTGTTCATTAATTTTTAAATTTGAAAAATAAAAATAATACTTTTTATTAGCGATTAATCGTAATCGATGATTATCACTATTTAGCGATTAATCGTAATCGTCGATTATCATTGCGAGTATTTGTCGATTATCTATGAAAAGTATTTTAAAATAAATTTTGTTTAAATTCTCGTTAACAACCTTTATAAATGCGTCCAGTAAAACCGTATCTGGGGTATCTGCAAGGATATAGTTGATGAGACAGAAATGAATGAGCCTCTTTTTTTTAAATTTCAAAGACAACTTGATTTTTGTATGAAGAGGTCGATTGAAACAATTTACGTGCTACCACCCCTGTTTTTGCGAAAAATCGCAAAAATGTTTGTGTTTAAAGCCTTCCAATGTCGCATCTAAGAGGTTGCTTTCAATTGCCGGCTTGATTCAGACCGACAAAAAACAGACTGACAATTTAGAAGTGTTGTGTTTGCAATATTTAAATTTTGAATAGGTACTAAATTTTGTAATATTGTAACACATTTCCTTAACTTTAAAATATGCTTTATTTAAAATATACAAAATGTTGCAATAATCGTAATCGTAATCGTCGATTATTGTGGCTGATAATCGTAATCGTTATCGTAATCGCTAAGTGATAATCGTTTCATCACTACTTTTTATCAATATATGTAATACAGTGAGTCACTTACACTACGTCACTTACGTAATAGAAAAATCTATATCTCGAAAACGTTCACAGATAGCCCCCTCTTTTTGTGTTTTTTGTTGATCATGTTTTGTCTACTATCTGACATAATTTAGATGTAATTTTGTATTATTGTTCCAATTTGGACCATTTGGTAAAAAAAAAAACAGAAAATATGTATACTTTAAATTGAATAAAAAATATCATTAGGCTTTTAAACATTTCGCTCATGCTTTGAACCTACACATCTTCTAAACGGAGCAACTCAAGTTCCTGATCTTTATATCAAATAAAAGAATACACTTTGACCTAAAAGATGAGTCTAAGTATATTGGTTTACGATAATTGGTCTAGGAGTTATTCAACTCTAAATAAATGACAAAAAAAGACATTGTTTTTTCGCGAACACCCTGTTTCTTAGTGGTTAGCCCACTATCTAGGACACATTTTTCCTCCAAATACATCCAGGAATGACCCCTGAAAAAATTAGAAAAGTAGTCCAACTTGAACGTCGGAAAACCTATACAAGTCGTGAATGAGTTCATATGAATATTTTAAATCTTTAAAACGGTGATATCTCATGAATGGCAATACGTACGGGAAAATGTATAATAACATATTCGTATGAGCTACAAACTTTGTGAACATTTTTTTATGATAGGACTTACGGTTTCAGATGCATTTGCAAAAAACAGATATTTTGACCCTAAAACCCCCTAAAAAGAAAGGTTCCCGGGGTAGAAAATCGGTAGACTTTATAACCCCTTATTAAGAACCCTAAAAGGAAGTTCCGTGCCAATTTTCAGCCTGTACCCAATCATTTCCGCTATTTTTACTATTTTTCCTGTACTATAGGCTTAAAATTAATGCACAAGTAGTTGTTTAATTACATTTAATGCAAAGTTGAATTAAATTTGAATTAAATACCAAAAGTTTTAAATTTAGTGCATATATTGTAATTAAATTTCATGTCTTTTCTGACAGTGTGGATTGAGTGATAGGCGATTAGCCGAAGCCCAAAGAAGAATATTTTGTAAGTCCTCGGATAGTTTCCGCACCCCTGAGACCAATTGGTCCTTAGGCATAGAGAGGTACAGCTGTACATCATCAGCGTACATATGTATGTACATGTGAATTTTGGAGTTGTTTACTACTGCAAGAAGGTCATTAATGAATATACTAAATTGAATTGAACCTTGCGGAACACCTCAGCAGAGGATGGTAGAGGTTGAAGCACGATTATGCAGCATTACCTGTTGCGAACGGTTATTCAAGAAACTATGCATAAGCTTGAGAGCAGATGAGGAGAAACTAAACTGTGTGCGGAGCTTTTCGAGAAGTAGGGAGTGGTCAACATTATCAAAAGCCTTGGAAAAGTCTAGTAGTGCAGGATAGCAGACTTGGTTCCCATCTAAGTAGTTACTAATGTCGGTCGTGATTTTAAGAAGTGCAGTATCACAGCTGTGGGATTTTCGAGAACCAGATTGGCAGGGATTTATAAGCTGATAACGTTCACAGAGCCCGACAATTTGAAATGCAATCAGTTTCTCAAGAACTTTTGCTAAAAACGGTAAGATACTAATAGGACGGAAATCAGCAGGGCGCTCAGGGGAAGAACATTTGGCAACAGGGAGTACAAGGGCATGTTTCCAAGAATTGGGAAATTTGGAAGTAGTAAGGCATGAGTTAATCAAATGAGTTATAATAGGTAATAGACTAGGTAACAATAGTTTAAGAAATCTCGGCGATATCTTGTCGCTCCCTGTAGCATTCGATTGAATGCCATTTATGGCACATTAAACTTCAGCGTGGTTTACGCAGCGGAAACTGAATCCATTAGACGACGACACAGGAACATGCGTAATACGGACAGAGTTACTTGAAGTAAAGTGCGAATTCAGACTTTCGGCATCGAAGTCATGGGCTATAGGCTCTTTTTTTGATTGTACCCCTAATTTACTTAAGTTATTCCATAGTTTCTTCGGTGGCAAAGACGGGTTGAGTCGGCATGCGTAGAAATTTCGTTTGGCTTCTTTAATTTTAGCCGTGGTGATATTACGGAGCCGTTTATAAGAGTTTTTGGCAGTTTCGGTTTTTAGTTTTACGAATTTTTTATAGAGATACTCCCACTCAATAATTAAGGACTTAATTTCAGGACTGAACCAAGGCTTGGATTTTTCAGTAATGGTTTTTTTTCGAATAGGAACATACTCATCAAACAAGGACTACATAAGCCCCTCAAAAAACTTAGTCTTATCATTAACGTCAGTAAATGTGAAAATGTTTTCCCAGGGTAACCCCTTACAACATTCACCTAGACTACGACGATCAGTGTTAGTAAAGTCAAGGTAAGTAATTGTTTTAGCAGGTTGAGATCCAACTGGAATATTGCAACAGACATATAATAGATCATGGTCTAGGAAACTCGGAGCGGAAATTTGGTTCTGAAAGACAATTAGGCGACTGTCACTGGTGAGTAGCAGATCAAGTTGTGATGGATGTGTTGCTTTAAAATAGTAGGCAGAGCATTAATTGAATTTAAACCAAGACGGTGCATTGTGTATAGAAATTGCTGCTGTTGGCCACACGACTTTAGAAGATTCACATTAAAATCTCCACCAACTAAGAGATTACTGTATTTCCGCGAGGAGTTATCTATCGCTTGTTCCAGCTCGAAGAAATTATCCGTATTAAACAAACCAGGTGGACAATAGACAGATATGAGAAGAATTTTCTCCAAGTTGCAGGACACGCCCACGAATTCAATCACGGAGATTTTGGAGTGACAGACAATTTTAGCATTGAGGAAATCTTTGATGTATATAGCAACCCTTCCACCAATACGATCCCGACGATCGTTGCGAACCATCAAGGGATATGAATGAGAATGGAACTGAAGCATTCAACCAAGTTTCGCATACAAGCAATGCATGAATTCCTACATTGAGAAACATTTCCCCAAATTCATCAATTTTGTTTTTAAGACTACGGGCATTGAAGGAACAAATTTTAAAACCACTAGACCTCCATCCATCCATCCAATGGCGCTACAGCCCAAATCGAGCCTTGGCCTCCTCTAGGGCATTTCTCCAAGTCTGACGGTTCCTTGCAGCAGTTCTCCAGTTCCGAATGTTCAGCATTGTCTCTGCGTCAGCCGTCACAGAGTCCATCCATCTTCTCCTGGGTCTACCTACTGGTCTGTTTCCTGGAATTTCGGCCACCATAAGCCGTTTTGGGATACGGTTATCATTCATCCTGATTACGTGGCCGGCTAGTCTTAGTCTGTTGATTTTTATAAACGTTGAGAGTTCTGGGTCGTCAAAAATTTCATACAACTCGTTGTTGTATCTCCTTCGCCATATCCCATCCTCTCTCGTTGGGCCTATTATGCATCTGAGCACCTTCCTCTCAAACCTGTTGACTTGTTCCTCTATCTCCTGGGTCATAGTCCAAGTCTCGCTGCCATAGCACAGTACTGGTCGTATTACTCTCGTTTTGTAGAGTGAGAGTTTCGTTTTTCTGTGCACAAATCTTGAGTGCAATATTTGTTTTTGGGCATAAAAAGCTCTATTAGCCAGTAGTATTCGTCTAGTTACTTCTTCCTTTTCATCGTTTCTTTTTGTAATTGTAGACCCAAGGTAGACTGTTTTATCGACTACTTCTAGATTATGTTCGTCGATAGTTATATTTCTTCCCATTCTAAATCTTCCAGCTCTGGATTGTTGCATCACCTTCGTTTTTTCTTCATTGATGTTCAGCCCTATGTCCTTGGCCGCCTCTTTTAATTCGACATAGACTTCTTTTGCTGCCAAGAAGGACCTTCCCACGATGTTCACGTCATCCGCATATCCAAGTAATTGTACAGACTGCGTTGCTATGGACGCATTTCTCCGTACTGATGTTTTCCTTATCACCCATTCTAGGGCCAGGTTGAAAAGCATGGGGGCTAGTCCATCTCCTTGTCTAAGACCTTGTCGCACTTCGAACTCTTCTGTTATTGCATTTTGAATCCTTACTTTCGCCAGGGAGCTATTCGTTGCGCATTTTATCAGTCGTACCAGCTTGGAGGGGACACCTAATTCCAATAGGATCCTGTACAGCCTCTCTCTGTTTATCGAGTCATATAAAAACCACTAGACCTAGAACTGAAAATTCTAAGTAGTGTTCCTACCTTGTTATTGCAGCTGGAATACGAATGCATTACAAGTATTCACACTCAAGAATCAAGGAGTGTTGGGAAAAGGCACGACAAATATGGCAATTAACAAATAATATAAAGGAGAACATCTTGAAATGCAAGAACCACCACAAATAAACAACAACATATGAAGAAATATACCCGCACGTCGCACTTCTCTCAAATACACAAATCTAACACAGAATGAAATTAAAACAGAAAAGTAAATTAAGAATAAACAAACTAAAAAAAAAGAAAATTATAAATAAAAAAGTTCTACTAGGCCACATCAAACATGGTCCACAAGGTTCCCCACTGGTACAAGCAACCACTCTAGGTTGGATATTATCTGGACCAATCGATAGTTCGCCAGCTCAATCATCAATTACACTAAGTTTTCACACTTCATTAGTTGAATTAAATACACTTTTACAAAAGTTCTGGGAAACTGAAGAACCTCCTGCCACATCGTTATTAACGACCGACGAAGCCGATTGCGAAGATTTATATCGTTCTACACACTGCCGAGATAGTACAGGTCGATGGTCGATACATTGAACGTCTACCGATGAAAACAGCTGATTGCATGTTGGGAGAATCTAGAGAAGCGGCTGTCAATGCACTTTTACGCATGGAGCGAAGATTTAAGAAAGATACAGAACTTCATACCTCATACTCTCACTTCATGGATGAGTATTTAAGATTGAATCACATGGAGTTTGTAAGTTATGAAGCAATTTCAAATGGCAAGACTTACTATCTACCACATCATGCGGTGGTCAAGCTGAGTAGCACCACTACAAAACTCCGCGTAGTCTTCAATGGGTCACAAAAACATCCTCAGGTTTTTCGTTGAACGATCTGATCCATATTGGGCCCAAGGTCTTGAATGACGTGATGTCAGTACTGATGAAATGGCGACGTTATCCTATTGTATTTTCAGCTGATATCGAAAAAATGTATCGGCAAATCTTAGTTAATCCAGCTGATAGGGACCTACAACGAATTTTGTGGCGTTGCAACACATCTCAACCTATTCAATGTTATCGACTACTGACAGTCACTTAGGGTACAGCCACCGCACCTTATTTGGCATGTAAGACTTTGGACTTTGGGGGCAAACGGCTAACAAAGACCTCGGAAAGTGGTGGTACCCGATTTGCCACCTCTGCCAAAACCCGAGAAAAGTCACTGCAGACGAACACCTAGCAGACCTGTTAGCAAGTCCTAATCCCACCTCCCCGCTGTGCCCCCTGGGGTGCTTCTTCGGAAGGAGCTAACGGGAGACGGGCGAATGGCGAGCTCTCTGCGCCACAAAACAGAGTTTTAAGTCGGTTGGGCTGAGGGTTAGCAACCCGCTCCCATAAAAAACACCATTGCTACGAATCGGCAAACAATGGCCCCTATTGCGAGTGTTGATACCTAATCGACAAGCGACAATTATCGATTATAGAGTGTCGATTATTTAGTTTGATATTGCGAATGTCGATTGTAATCGAAAATTGTCGATTTGACAGTCGACTTTTATCGATTGCTTTTTTGCTCACGACAAAATTTGAAATGAATTTTAACAACAAAAATAATTTTCTAATCAGAGTAGCCCAAATATTTGTCGATTGGGTTATACAATGCCAAAAAGAAAATTATTCGACACATTCGACTATAGTCGAGTCGATCGCTAATCGACACTCGCAATAGGGGCCAATGCCTCGGAACCGGATGGACAACCCGACGACGACCTTTGCTTTTCGAACAAGGACACGAATCGGATCATGGAATGTGAGAACACTGCTGGCTGAGGGACGGCTAGATGAAGTTCTCAACGAGATGAATCGATATAAAATCAAGATCATGGGACTTAGCGAGACCAGATGGCCCGATGCGGGGGAACATATCTGCCCAAATGGTGAGTTCTTTTTGTATTCTGGGAGAAACGAAACTGAAAGCCGTAGGAGTGGCGTTGGTGTAGTCAGGTGTAGGTCCAGCCTCATTAGCTGGTCACCAGTTTCTGAGAGGATTATTACCGTGCGCCTGCGTACCAGACTAAGAAGTACTACGGTAGTCCAATGCTATGCTCCAACTGAAGACGCTGAAGATGACATCAAAGACGAGTTCTACTTGCGGCTGAATGAGGTTTTTCGCTCTATTCCAAGGGGAGACATCATTGTATTAATGGGTGACTTAAACGCACAGATCGGCCGTGACAACACCGGCCTTGAACAAACAATTGGAAATCAAGGTCTAAGCCGAGTTACCAATAACAATGGTGAGCTTTTCGTTGACTTCTGTAGCTCCCACCAACTCATGGTAGGTGGAACTTACTTTTGTCACAAGAAGATACACAAAGAGACCTGGGTATCGCCCGATGGTAGAACGAGAAATCAGATAGATCATGTGGCCGTCAGCCGCAGATGGAGAACTATCCTTGAGGATGTCAGGAGTTTCAGGGGAGCGGACACTGGAAGCGACCACCATTTGGTAGTAGCAACTATTCGCCTTAAATCGCCGCAATCAGAAACGTACAACGCGATGCTATAAACCGTAGACGATTCAACGTAGACCTTCTGCGGGAGAGCGGTAAAAAGCGGGAATTTGCTGGAAACCTACAACAAATATTAAACCAGCACAACGTTTCTGACGACACAAATATTGAAGAGCTGTGGAGTAGAACAAAGGGCGCAATATTGACGGCTGCGGAAATGAGCATCGGTTATGTCCCAAGAAACCAGCAACACTGGATCTCGGACACAACCTGGCAAAAAATAGAACGCAGGAGAGCCCTAAAAAATAACGTAAACTCTACAAGCGACCCCGAAAGACGTTACCAACTGGAACGGGAGTACTCCCAATTACACCGGGAGGTAAAGAGAAGTGTCTGGCGTGATAAAAGGCAGCAGATAAATGAGCTCGCAGAAAAAGCGGAAAACGCGGCAAACACAGGCAACAGTAAGGTGCTGTACCAAATTACTAAACAGCTCACGGGAATGCACTCTACTAAAAAGCATGCCGTTAAGAGTGCGGATGGAAGGCTGCTGTGCAGCGACGAGGAGCAGCTCCAAAGATGGAGAGATTACTTCTTCGCCGCCCTGAATGGTTCATTTACACAGGAACCTCAGGAAACCAGCAACAATGCACAGCCTATAAGAATCACCACACGAGCCCCATCCAAGACGGAAATAGTAACCGCAATTCATGCGATGGCCAATGGTAAAGCAGCTGGGAAAGATGGCATCCCGCCAGAATTGTTGAAAGCCGATTCAAGCCTCATAGCAGATGCGCTTCAGCCAATCCTGGAAATAGCATGGAACACCTGTACCTTTCCGGACGATTGGACGGAAGGTATCATAGTCAAAATACCAAAAAAGGGGGACCTAACAATATGCGACAACTGGAGAGGCATCTGTTTACTATCTACAGTGGGCAAAATTTTGTCCCATATATTACTAACTAGTATAAGTGAGGCAGTAGACCGAACGCTTAGGAGGCAGCAGGCCGGATTCAGGAAGGGCCGCTCATGTATTGATCATATCAACACCTTACGAATAATAGTGGAGCAGTCTACTGAATTCCGATCCCCCCTTTACCTTGCTTTCGTAGATTATGAGAAAGCGTTCGACTCGGTCAATAGGAGCTTTATATGGCAGGCACTACGGCGACGGGGACTGCCTGATAAAGTAATAGAATTGATAAAAGCCCTATATAACAATTCCAAATGCAGAGTTCTCCATAATGGAAAATTATCCGACAGCTTCGAGGTGAGCTCAGGAGTACGACAAGGATGCCTACTCTCGCCATTACTATTTCTTATAGTAATAAATGACATCCTTGTCGGCGCTCTAGATAGTAGAACAGGCGGCATACAATGGGGTTTGTTAGACCGCCTTAAGGATCTCGACTACGCAGATGATATCTGTTTGCTGGCCCACAGACACCAGGACCTCACAAACATGTTTAACAATTTGGCAACAGAAAGTAGGCCAGCAGGCTTAAGGCTAAATCCAACTAAAACTAAAGAAATGCGATTAAATGCAAACACCATTGAACGGACTGCGCTGAATAACCGTGACGTGGAACTGGTCGATCTGCAAGGATCCCGTCGAGTCGGAAGACCTAGGACAACATGGAGGAGAACCCTACTAGCAGAAGCCGCAACAACTGGGAGATCCTGGTCGGAGCTGAGAGCTGTCGTGCAAAACAGAGTCCGCTGGAGGGCAACTGTTTCCGCCCTATGTCCCATGAGAGATTAAAGGAGCACAATGATGATGATGAAGACTTTGCGCCAATTGGCTGACGATTATGAAACAAGTCATCCTGAAGCTGCCAATGTAATACGTCATAATTTTTACGTCGACGATGCACTCTTTGGAGCCTATGATGAAGATTCAGCTCGACATCTTCGTGCCGAAGTAAGCGATCTTCTTCTACGAGGTGGATTTAAATTGGGGAAATGGCTATCCAACTCAACAGACTTGCTCGTAAAAGAAAGAACGGTGAGAAATAGCTATTATGTAATGGGCCCAAGTTAATGAATAGAATAGTTAACGTAAGCAAGCTTGCAATTATTATTACTAAATTATAGAAATTCAAAACGAAAAGAAGGAAATATATAAAAGCAAAATAAAACAACATAAAAATGGTGTTTCGAAAAGAAGGAATCGGAAACTCTCCAAATTAATTAAAATGAGTTCAATAATAAAGGGGACTTTATTAAATTCGTCGTCTTCCATGGCTTACGAAAGTTCCCGCCCGGAAAGAAAAAAATAAAATTTTGTATTTTTAGGTAATACGCGATAAGTTGACCTGCTATATAGATATTCTGATTTACGGCGTCTCCTGCGCCTATTTGCTTCGATTTATTCCGAATTGTAGAACATCTTCATCATTACGAACTTATGGCAGTTTAAAGATTTCAGAGACAGATACAGCTCTAAACATCTGGATACGACAGGTTCAACAGTCTACTTTCATCAATGAATATACATGTCTCAAACATAAAAGGGACTTACCGGCGTCCAGCAAACTACTAAGTTTACATCCTTTTATTGACGATCTTCACTTGATGCGTGCCGGGGGAAGACTCAAGAATGCCTTAATTCTATAAGATGAAAAACATCCCATCATTTTGCCTAAAATTAGTCATCTAGCTCATCTGATTATCCAACATTCACACAGTACAACGCTACTTGGAGGTGTGCAAGCGACACTTCAACATATTCGCTCAAAATACTGGATCATCAATGGAAGAAGCCGAGTTCGACAAATCATAAGAAACTGCGTCATCTGCTGTCGTTACAGAGCATCCACAAACATCCAATTGATGCAGGACCTCTTCTTGTCAAACCAGTAAAAGGTCGAAACAAAACGGTTGTCAAATGTTATGTGGCACTATTCATATGCTTTGCTACTAGAGCAATTCATATTGAATTGGTTATGAATCTTACCTCCGAGGCCTTTATAGCTGCTTCTCGTCGTTTTGTGAGTCGTCGTGGCCGCTGCAGCAGCTTTATAGCGATAATGGACGAAACTTCGTGGCTGCTGACAAAGAGTTATCCTACCATCTCAAATAATTGTTACATCAATCCAAAATGACTGATCTTCTCTCCAATGAAGGAACAGAGTGGAAATTCATGCCCCCTGCATCTCCCCGCTATGGCGGATATTGGGAAGCGGGTGTTAAATCACTGAAGCATCACTTAAGAAGAATAGTTGCCATACAAACTTTATCAATCGAAGAGATGACCACTCTACTCTATCAAATTGAGGCTTGCCTTAATTCAAGGCCACTTAGTGCGCTAAGTGACGATCCACAAAATTTCTCTGCGTTGACTCCAGGTCACTTCTTGGTAGGGGAAAGTTTGTTCACTCCGCCCTTTCCATGCTTGTGTGGGTTACCTATGAATCGCTTAATTAGATGGGAAATGGTGCAGCATATGGTGGAACAGCTTTGGCGAAGAAGGAAACAAGAATACATACACATCCTACAATTAAGGACAAAATGGAAGTGTCCCCGAACATCTGTCAAGGTTAATGATCTTGTACTCCTTAAGGACGAGAATGTGCCTCCTGCTAAATCGTTATTGTGTAGAGTGACGGAAGTACATCCTGGTGCTGATGGAGAAATTCGCCTAGTGACTGTTCGTCACATGAATAACTACTACAAAAGATCCATCACAAAGTTATGTGTTCTACTAATAGAAACAGCTCTTGATCTTACCAATCCGCCAGTTTAAAATTTTATTTATTTTCAGTTATATCGTTATCAGTTCAATCACAGACTATCTATCAAGTATACTGGGCAGTCATGGCGGGCGGATGATTCAACCCTTCACAACAAACCAAGATACGTTCGTGCTATCACACGAGGCGGGCGGAATGTTCGGGATCACCCTGTATCATTTTGGTTCGAAGATCTGCAAGGGTATAAATTGCTTCCCACCAGCATAAAGCTTTTCCACCAGGATGTTAAATAGGTTTTCGATTATTGCTTAATAAAAATTATTTAAAATCTTACGATTTAAAAAAAATAGTAAGCGGAAACACTAGTTTCAGGCAAAATTCAACATGCGTTCATTTAAATTTTATGACCGCTCCGCATCAAACTGCCAAAAAGAGCTGAGAGGCAACAACAAGATGCCCATGCCCTAATATTATAACGGTAATAAGTTAAATTTTCACAAGAAATTTTGTTACCCTCATATTATTACAAAATTCCTGGGAAAATTTTGTTTTGTCAAATTTTTGTTCTTTTCGTTTATAAATATTTCGTGAGGTGTAATTTGCCAAGAGTGAAAGTAGTCAAAGTGCATAATGGAAAATAGTGTTTGGAGTTTAATAAGAATGTAGTTGAAGTTGATGGGGGCGTAAGCCACTACGTAATAAACGCATTTTTACGAGTAATAGTACGCGACGTGCTTTATCTTTAACATACCCACATATCACAAGCCTTACAGATAAAATACAAAGAAAATCTTATTGCGAAGGACATGATATTACTATGGATGATTCTGAAAGTAAATAAATACTATTATATATAAAAAACACTTTTATATTAATTTTATTTTACATTTATTTTTGCGTCTACTTTATTTATTATTAGCCTTTCGCCGTCATTGTTATTCTCAACAAAAAAATGTCGATCAAGATAAATTTATTTTAAAATACTTAAAACCTGAATATCCCAAAAGAAAAGTGGTGAACTAGTGGTACTAGTGGTGAATCATTCGTATTTAAATTCTGATAAAAACTGTGGAAACATTCACTTATTAGAGGCAACATGTCAAGTGTTCCGTCCGTCACGAACAACAGAAAAAATACTCCACAAAAACAGTCACGGGCTGGGAAAAAATCATCCTCCAGCCAGCTAACGAAAAAAATAATCACCACCTTCAAGAAAAACCGTAAAAAAAACGTCCAACTGGTCAAAATTCCTTAAATTCCAGAAATAGCAAAATCCCGTCCCGTCATGCACGAATCTAGAAACAAAAGAATTACCAGTGCAATAAACATACGTTCCACAAAGAACACGTACCCCTCAACACTAGAAAATGGACTCCTCCTCGCAAAAACGCCCACCAACATGAAATAAGTTATCATCACTAAAATAAATCCGATCGGTTATTAAAGGAAAGGACAACAAATAGCACTTATCAACAAACCTATTTGGTAGAAAGAGACGACCAGATGCTCAAGCGAGTACACGAACCGAGAATGCACGCCAAACCAAGGTTCCCCACCACCAAATACCGGCAGACGGCCAGCATCAGATCAGATCACTTCAGATCATCAAGCGTGCTTTGAGCTTGAGATATTAAGAGAAAATCGAGCATTCTGTGATTTCATCTAAATTGAAAGGATTGAGTTTGAGATCCTGTCATCGTACTAATAATCTATACTGACGAGACTGAGTCAGTACCCTATACCAGAAAAAACCGCGTTGAAGGTTTTTTCCCTGTAGCCAAGACGAGATCCGCTGACGTGCTTGAGTCAGCATCTCCATCACAGAGGTTGTGGACCACCATAAGTAAATACAATCTCAGCAAGCGCTCCACGGGACAACTTTCATACTTCACTCACCGCAGCAGTTAAACTACAAAACTGGGCAACGCAGCAAGCAGCAGGCACACGGAAGAAAAGACTAAATTTAAAAGGGAGGTTATCTAAGTATATAATACCCAAATTCATAAAAAATCAGGATATTCTTGTTAATTTATCGAGTAAGTTTTGAACTAAAGTTATTATTGAATTATAAATTAAAGAAACTCGGTTGAATAAAGAATAGTTTAATTAGAGGAAACTTTATCTTTCATTTGGATCACATCCTTCCGACACCTTTTCTCTTACATTCAGAATAGAAACTGCTAGTTCTGAACATGGTCCTTCGAGCCGGATAGTGATTCAAATAAGATAAATCAAAATGGATGTTTTAATAATTCAGCAATCCGAAGTTCGTAATAGCACAGAGTACTTAATATACAGAGGGAACAACGAAGAACAAAATGTGTTATCAAATTATTTTCAAGTAAACTTTCGGCAAGCTTTTTGTGAGAGACAATATAAAATTTGAAGAGAGAAAATTCTGTCCAATTGAACTTTTTTTCACGACTTCGTTGGCGCAGCAACAAGCGCCGGGCAGAGGGACTTAACTTTCGCACATACATATACAGCTGCATGGGTTTCTTATTATAACTCGTGCATTAAATGGGCTATACAGCTTCACAATGCAACGCTGTTGTATTGTGGTATGCGGGTTTATCCGACAATCGGAAATAATCGAATATGGGAAATATTTTTAATGTTGTTTGCATGGATTTTAAATAAGGCCCAATTTCAATTTTAAAGTTAAAGTATATTTAAATTGAAAATTTGAATTTTTCCTTTATGTTTTTAAAAATAATATGTTAGTATAGTTTTTAGAAAAACGACAAAAATTTTCAAAATTTGCTTTTCGTAATACATGAACGCCCCCTGGGGCATACAAATTATTCATATTTTTAATTATCTTAAACTAGAGTATACTGCACATTGATTCGTATAACGTCAAATTTGCACCTCCTTTTTGGTTTAGTCACTGCTGCGACCGCAGGTCACTTGATTAGTGCACATATTAAATCGTGTGGTACGATTTTTATGCTTTCAAGCAGTTTGAGAGAGACTCCAATGTTTTTATTAATAAACAATTAAAAGTTAGTTCGCTGAAGACAAATTAAATTAGTAAGTGTAATTTGTAGGAGAGAACATAACTATTTTAAACTACTTTGACCTTGAATTTAAAAAACTTACATTATAACATTAGCTTCTGTTCTACTCTGAAGCTTGACGCACTGAATATCGGTGGTCAAGTCAGATTTAAAAGGCTATCAAGGTAAATATTGTGGTCATTCAAATTGATAATTAAGAGTTTATTATGTACGCCGTAACACCTATCACCCCTTCAGTTTATAGATTGTAGTTGGTAATCTCATTTTAATTAGTTCGAACAGTTCACAAATTCATACATTTGTGCACCTGTAGCTACTAAATCCGGAAATGCCTCTTACAACACAGGAACACAAGAGTCCCGAACTTGCAGAAAATCGTATGTGAAATCGAATTGTCGCATTGTTTTGGGAAAAATAATGAAATTAATAAAGTCTATTTGTTATATTGTGGGTTTCTTAGAAGATTAAACACGATTGATTGCATGATGAACAAATTCAGGTAAAGGCCTACTTTGATAGTTTTAATACAATTGTCTTCTCTTAGCAAAGTGTAACAATAATTAGAAGGAATGAACAAAGGTTTAGGTCGGCTGCACACATCAGATTCATTTCGTTCGGTTTTATAACTTGCGGTAACTTCAGGATGGAAAAAAAAAAAAATAAAAAAAAAATTTTAAGAAACTCTTTTCTTTACCTTAATATATTGATCAGTTGTGAACACAAAATTAATATAAATACTAAAAAAAATCGACTAAAAGGTAAAAAATAAGAAGATTTTAAACAATGTAAACTTTTAAATCAAAATGGAAAAAATCTCACACATTCCTTAAAGAAAAGCGTGGGGTGCGTTTTTATGAAACAAAATGCTCAATTAGTGAAAATTCGTAGCTGTCTGAAATGTTAAAATGTACTCACGGCAGTCATGTTTTTTTTAAGTTCAGGTTGGTATGGGTGCCCCACGCTTTTCTTTAAGGAATGTGTGAGATTTTTTCCATTTTGATTTAAAAGTTTACATTGTTTAAAATCTTCTTATTTTTTACCTTTTAGTCGATTTTTTTAGTATTTATATTAATTTTGTGTTCACAACTGATCAATATATTAAGGTAAAGAAAAGAGTTTCTTAAAATTTTTTTTTTATTTTTTTTATTTTTTACTTTTTAGTAACGAATAGCGTTAATTAATACATTACAATTTCCAAACTTTTAATTAGGTTAAATAAGGAAACTTTTTTACATGTTTTGTATTTGTTTCTTTACAACAAGTTCTCAAGTGTAGCCCAAAAATGCACAATTTGATGACCCCTCCAAAAACCAATAGCGCTCTACGTTTTTTTTTACATTGTGAAAGGTAATGTGCTCGCGTATACTGGCTGGAGCAATAAAAACTAAAAACTGGAAACATATTTTTTTGCATCTTTTTAAATCATATTTTTATTTGCTATTGGTAGCTATGTTATGTCTTCCGCCATTTTTTAGGGAACGCCATATTTGATTTAAAACGACGTCATACAGTTTACTTTCTTACTCACTTTAATACACTTTCATTTGATATCCATACCGAGAGCGAAGTAAATAAAAGGGTAAACCGCCATTTTGTATTGGCCGCCATTTTGAATTGAAATGACGGGACACAGACAACAGTATTCTAATTGTCACTCCCTTCCATTTGATACCCATGCCGAGCGCGTTGTAAAGAAAAATTGATCCTCTGTTTTGTGTTGGCCGCCACTTTTATGCCGCCATTTTCTACCGCCATTTTGAATTTAGGATGACGCTAATTGTATTCAACTTCTTATAACCTTTCATTTGATACCCATATCGAACGAGGGGCTTCTAAAGAAAAATGTAATCCATCATATTTTTTTGGCCGCCATTTTTAATTTGGAACTATCATTTTCGTGTGTTTTCGTCGGAAATACACATGTTTGTTAATTTTTACCAATTTTTATTGAAGGGAAGTGAATTTTAAGACTCTACATTGAGTAGAACGAATAATTCCAAGCATTTTTTATTAAAAATCGTTTTTTGTTACTCAACAACAAAATCAACAACAAAAAATGTAACAAAATGTCATATTCGTGTATTGTCATCAGGAATATGTATGCCTGCAAAGTTTCATCTATTTGCATTGAGTAAAAGGCGGTTAAATTAACGTTACAAGATTTGATGCTCCGAAGTGAAAGTAAAGAAAAGAGTTTAATAACGTCAGCTAAAATAAGCACACGTGGTCAGTCATCAGCGGAATAGGCGGAATAACATTAGCATAGCATGCAAGTGCCGCAACTATTTCGGACTGATGGAAGTGCGTTCATATCCTCGCGCTTTGTCATATCTTTCGCTGTGAGGGGGAGCGGCTCCAGAAGGCACTATCTGGAATCGTTTTGCTTCTGTAGCGGGGAATGTGACGGAACGTGGCCCCAAAGCGGGTCAACCTCTAGTGTTGAAGTGTGGAGTTGCACCGCTTTTGCAGTGAACGACACATTTGTTGCGAGAGGCCAGGACCGGTTCTCGGTTGTAAAGCCCTTTAATAATAATATATAATAATAAATAAGAGTAACGCCCACATCAGCTTAGATACGGGATTGCTTTTTGAATTCTTTTATTTTTTAGTCATAAAAAAAGTTCGGTAGAATTTAGCCCGATATTTTCGGTAGGCGTAAAGATCTGAGAGAAGTGGTAAAAGGGCAATAAAAGTTGGGTAGGAAAGGGGTAGGTCATTAGCAGTTCCGCGAACTGAACGAAGAAGGAGTATAACTAGTTGCTGCACAAACAAAAATTATGGAATCCATACGTTAAGAAAGAATATAGGAACCTACCTCTTTAGTTCCTACTGGACTGCGCCGTGATTACACGAAAGAAAAGTGCTGGAATTTTATGTTATCAAAATATTTACATATTTGGTTTCCATAAAAGTAGTGCAGTGTGCTCTGTTATCAAGTGATGTGTAGTGAGGTGAGAAATATAGTAGAAGGAACTTAGATACGTATTTTTGGGAAGATCAGTGGAATCAAGACAATTATTGAACTTTTGTATTATCAAAATATAATATTTATTTGGTTTTCATAAAAATAGTGCAGTGTGCTCTGATTTTTGGTGATGTGTAGTGTGGTGAGAGACATAGAAGGAGCTTAGCTACTCAGAGGCCGCCCAAGTCTTTGGGATATGGGGGGGCTCGAACAAAAATTTATTGAATTTTCTATACCTATTAAAAAAATTACCAAAAAAAAAAAAAAAAGACGCAATCATCAATTAAAGTATAAAAACAATATTTGTTATTATTATTACTATTATTATTATTATTATTTTTATTATTATTATTATTATTATTACTTATTATAAAGTTACTTATGAGTATGGGTGTGGATATTGATTATGTAACAAATTAATATTCACATATTCTGAATATGTATATGTAATATTTTTAATGAATATGATATTCATTTTTAATAATTTTTTACATGTAATCAATCAGTGTCTGCATTAAAAAAAAAAACTAATTGGAATTATTATGCATTAAAAAGTAATATAATTTTAAATTTCAAATGCATGTGTATGATCACAGTCATATTATATTTATTGCGGCAATGCAAATATTATTTGCCTTTCAGCATTTTTCAATATGAATTCCCTTAATAATGGATTGTGATTTAACTGCCGTGCTCTTGACTTGTGTACGCATAAAATAATAAGATGAGTCAAGCGACCTTGTAGCATTGTCACTCTTAAATCAGATAAAACTCTTTTCAAAACACTAAAAGATCGTTCTGACGCTGCAGACGTGGCCGGCACTGTTAAAATTAGAATAATTAATAATTTTACTTGATCCAACATATTATGTATTGTATTAGACTCATTTTTTAAAATTTTAACCACGTCACGCAAATAAAGTTCATTTTCTTTTTTTTCAAATACAAATTTTTTGTTATTTTTCGATCTTACATTATCACCATTGTTACAAACTAACGTAGTTTGTTTGTCTAAGGAAAGTTTAGTTTCAACGATAGACGGCAAAAATAAAAGCTGTGTCTTTAACTTATCTACATTAAAATCATCAGCATATACTCCTAACTCATATTTCAATTCATCCGTGGTATACTGTGTCCCCTTTGCTGACTTTAAGATTATATTTTCTAATTTCACTAAATTAATAAAGCTATCTTGACAAAATCTTCGTTCTAATTCAGCAATCAGGATATCAATAACTTCATAAAAATTCTTACGCATTTTAGACTTTGGAGTGTATTCCGCTGGCTCTGATGGTGTATTTGTGTACTCATACCTCTTGGGAACTTTCCTTTTTCTGTCAGTCTTGGGACTGTCCAACTCTATTTCGAAATTAAAATGTGTGCGTATTAGTAAGAATCTATAATTTGAATTTAGTTTGTGAACGTAGATTATATAAATAATCTTGAAATTACTAATAATGTTATATATAAGCTCTTGTATACTTAATGAGAATAAAATTAATTTTATCAGAATACATAATTTCCATGTATAAAGTTGAACTATTTTAATGTTTCGATTTTTTATAAAACCTTAAGTTATTTACAGAAACAAGAAAGTAAGAATCTGTTTTAAAATGTCACGTGTACATGATTATTGTAATTAAAATTGTTTTAAAATAATAACATTTTTAAGAAACTTCAAAAAATAAATTTTTATTGTTAAAAAATAGATATTCTGGAAAGCTGATAGAAAAAGTAAATAGGGAGCGTAGCCTCTTAATGTTATTAAGAATTTAATAATCATTTACCTAATTGTTTTGCGTCCATTTCGATTGAATTCCACTCTTTGTCGAAAACTTTTTCTGATCTCAATTGTTGCAACGTTTTAATGAGGTAATCTACTCCTTCTTTTGCTCCTGATACAGTGAATTTTTCACTTTGAAGAACGTTTGCTAAATTTTCACACGGAGCAAACAATAATTTTGAAATTTTCAATGCGCATAAATTTTCGAAAGTATTCAAACGTTTAGCATATCCTTTAAGAATTACTCTTCTGTCATCACGAATAGCTCCAGGTGTATTTAATATTTCTTCTACAGTCATTTGAACTCTTCTTAAATTAGATTCAAATCGATCAATCGCCTTTACTCGAACAGCCCAACGAGTTGTACATAACGGTAATAAGGAACGTACGCGAATGCTTGATAAATTACTATCTTCTGAAGTTGAAATTGGTAAAACAATATTGCTATAGACTGATTTTCTTTTAGATGACTCCAGTATAATGTTAGAAACATCTTTCACAGTTGTTAAAGCATCATTAATAATTTCACATTTGCGTGTAATTTCTTGTAAACATAGATCCAACGAGTGGTTAGAACAATGCACAAACATAGATTTAGGATTCTCAAGGCGTATTCGTTGTTGAACACCATTCAATCTACCAGCCATGTTAGCCGCCCCATCAAAACAGTGGCCCCGCATTTTTTTAGGATCAAGATTTAAGCGAATGAGCACATCTAAAATAATTTTGTGTAGTGTTTCTGATTTTGAGTCTGGTGCATTATATAATCCGATAAACTCTTCTTTCACTTCAAAATCTTTAACATTGACATAACGTAAGCAGATGGAAAACTGCTCATTACCTGCTTTATCGGTAGTTCCATCAGCTATCACAGAAAAAAAAGGACTTAATTTTACTTCAGCTGAAATATCTTTTAAGATCTGGTTTGCCATCATACTTAAAATTTCATTTTGTATTTTGTAACTTGTCCAATTGTCCCTTTTTAACAGCCACTTTTTTAAAACGGGGTGAAATTTAGCTCGTTCTTGTAAAAGTTCAACGAAATTTCCGGTATCTGAAAAGTGACCCTGTAGAGCTTGTCCGGTTGTTGCTAAGTAACAAACTGAGCTAAAAATAATTTCTAAAGCATAAAGAGCATCTTTTTTTTCTTGACTTATTTGTTTATCAAGCATGTTTATTATGGGGGCTCCATTTTTTGCCGAATAATTTTGTAAAATTGCAGTTGTGTGGGAAGTACTTTTCTCATGTTTTTTACATTTTTCAAGAGCATTTTTCCAATTTCTCACTCCAGTAATAGTATATGCATCCTCACATTTGAAATGTGGATTGTCAAAATGTGCTTTTCTACACTCATAGCAAAAAATTGAATCGGTTGCGATATCGTAGTGTAACCATTTATAAGATTCAAACCAAACTATCTGACACGAGCGATTATTATCACTCTTAGGAAATGAAAAGTTTTTTGCTGGTATAAACTGTACAATTTCTTCACAATTTTTGTTATTATCTGTCTCTCTTATGTAAGATTCAACTGGTGGGCTATTTTTGTTGGTATTTTCCAAATTGATTTTTAAAGTCTCAATAGCAGTGGGATGTGCATTACTTTGATCTCTTTTAGAAGGAAGCTCTGTTTGAGAAGAACTTGTAACATTGCTGACATGTTCTGCATCTGTCTTCGGGGGTTCTAATTTTTTCTTTTCAAGTCTCAGCCATTTTAGTAGAGAATGCTTTTCATCCGACATTTTATACACGCTGTGGATGTGGAATGTGGAATTATAAGTAACACTTTAAGAATGAAATGGACTACATTTATGTGGTTTTAATGGGTGCAGTCATGATATGGCAAGCAAAAGCGAAAAGTTAATAAGCTTGGTTAGAATAAACATTTTGATAATAAACTGCCTGTACTGGGCACACTGGTCACGCTTGTCACCCAAATTAAGCTGATAAAAAAATATAGTGGTTATTCGACGATTTTTCAGAAGCAGGGAGTGACATATATGCTGTGCTGTAGTTCACAGATTCTCACAAGCCTATACTGCCTGCTGAAGCTTCAGAGAACTCCTGCACTAAAAAAAATTCGAGGAGTGCCCGCTTTCAAGTTGAGGAGCAGCGCCCCCACGCTGTTGTGTGGCAGCCATCGGAATTCGAGCAGCTGATAACCTACATCGAGTACAAGCTCCCCGACACAAGAGGGACTGTTGCTCGATG
Organism: Thereva unica; assembly: GCA_949987705.1. NCBI lineage: Eukaryota > Metazoa > Arthropoda > Insecta > Diptera > Therevidae > Thereva > Thereva unica. The sequence continues at coordinate 26,640 of CATLJY010000144.1, forward strand.
ACCGCGAGGATCTGCTGCACATTAGGGTTATGTAGCAAACGCCTAGCTGTTGAATTCCAGCTCCTCGCTGTCGAGTGTCCGCTCCTTGATAGCCGAGGAGCGGCCACTCTACTCTAAGTGATAAGGGACTGCTACCATGCGTATCGAGCGGACGCTCCACGGGGTATCTGCTCCTCGAAATTTTTTTCAGTGTGTGGCCACGGCCATAGCTGTACTTACAAGGCGCTTATCATGTTACGTTTATCAAAATTACGTTTAACTCGTTATTCGCAGTTTTTATTAAAAACTTATGTTACATGGTGCTTAAGCACAGCACAATGCTTTTGCACTAAATTGTTTTTCAAATTTTCGCTTTTTTAGGGAGCTGCGCCAACATCCGACATTTTGTCGAACACATGTATTTTCATTATTTAAGAAAGATAAACTAATAATAGCTTTGTTACAACACCTCCTTAACGCGAGACAAAAATAGTTGCTGAGGCACAAATGCGTCGATTTTTTCATTGAAATTTTAACCTTTAGTTCAGACAGACTTATTTGAACTCTTCACTAAAGCTTTTAAACATGAATAGTATGAATTATTCTCACCTTAAATTATTAACAGCATGACGGGTAAAAGTAAGAAAGTACGTGTTTGCGAGAGCGGAGAGAGTATAAAAGAAGTCTCCATTACTAATGGAAAACGTCTCGCATAGAAATAAGTATGTATAACACTGACGAATAAAAACTATTGCTGTCTAGAGATCCGCAGTAATCCTCTGTACCTATATCCTCTGCACTAAAAGAACCCTGGCACGTAATGACTGCTACAAGGAAGAGCCAGTTTACTCCACAATACTGTATGTCAATGCAGCCAGGCACGTGTGCGCAAACAAAATGCGCGTGCGTAACACGTACATATTATGTAACATAACTATACTGTCATGCTCCTGTCAGTACCATAACACAACTCGAATTGTCCAATGCTCGGTGACGTATGACCCGCTCAAAGTGAAAAATATGCAGCCTCCTAGTGAACCAATGAGTCTTGTATTAAAGACTCGTAGCAGTCGTACCTCGTTCTCGACTTACTTACACAGATACAAAAGGTACATATATGTATACACATAGTAGTAGTAATTTTATGGCTGTGGTTAGACTAGGTCTACTCCGATATGCCACAGTGTAGTATGTATACACATAAATGCACAGCTCCAGTGCTGCCAGTGCTGGCGCAAAATTCAAAAGTACGAAAACCCAATAAGTTAAATCGGGGGGAAGCAAGTTAAAAATAATTTGATGATTCATTCATTATTGATTAATTGAAAAAATAATGTTTGTTTTGTTTACGACTAGTATTATAGTCGTTTCCGTAGTTCTCGTAGTGAGTGAATTCAATTATCACTCGCAAAATAAAGTGGTAAATTTTTGTTAAAAGTTAATCAAGAATTGATTGCAAAACTAATATTTATCCCCTTTAACAAGTTTTGAATATCACACGTGATCATATATAAAACGATAAAAATTATAAATTATATATGTCGTGAACAAATTATCTATTAATGGCTTCAAGCGACTATTCTAAGAGCAATCAGAGCACTTCAAAAAAACTTCTTTCTGATTCTATTACCAAACTCTAGAAAGAGAGAAAAATAGTCTGGGGTACTCTGAGAGCAGTGGCTCAAAAATGCTGTACTTATTATTTATTACTGTTATGCTAGAAATTATTAAGTCGTTTTATCAATATGCAGTAGATGTTACACATACATAGGCGGATTTCCAAATTCATTTTCTTATACATAAACTATTAAAGTAAAAACTGACCAAATCGATCAGTTCCACGGCGGAATAAGGACACAAGGTGTGCTTTTGCGTATTTTTGTCCATCTAACTTAGATAGCGCAAATAATCAAATTTTTCTTTGAAATTCATTTTGAAAACTGGGGGGGCTACGCCCCCCCAGTTTACAAACTGGGGGGGCTTGAGCCCTCCCTGCCCCCCCGCCTGGGCGGCCCCTGTAGCTACTTGTTTTTGGAAAGACTAGTGAAATCACCATTATAGGCACAATTTATCTGCGATTTTTGGTAAATATTAAACATCTAAGAAATATTTTTCTTTTTGTTTAAAATTAGTATTAAGTCATTGGATTTATATTTTTTTGTGCTAATTAGAATTAAATTCGAGATTTTTTTTTCAAATAAGTTTTAAGTTAGTGATGTCTGACCTTCCGCAAGCGAAAAAACAGCCCTTGTCTGGCATTACATGTGCGGTTAAAACATGTAGAGCTACAAAGAGGAAGTTCAAAGGCCGAACTTTCTTTAAATTCCCGGATGTTTCTGTACCCTTGTTTTATCAATGGGCCGCCGAGTGTAATTTAACTCCTAACGACTATGGAAAAAAAAGATTGAAAATTTGCGAGATTTATTTTTTATAAGAACAAATAGGAAAACATAAAAGGCTTAAACCTGGGGCTATTCCTAGCTGCTTTCTTGGAAATCAAGAAGTCTCTGACCTTTTATTATCTGAACGTGTTGCCTCTGCTTCAGAGGAATCCCTAGATATATGTAATAATTGCGAAACATTGCAAAAGAAAGTCGATTATTACAAACACGAACTATGGAAAGCTTCAATTGAAAATTCGAAACTGAAATTAAAAATAAATTTACAAAAAAAGGCAATGAGGAGGCTGAAACCTACGTCTACTATTACCAAAAAAAAACATATGTCAAAGGTAATACCCGCAAAAACAATTTGTAAACAAATTGACTCTATTTCGCATCTGAATAAATATTTCAAAATTTTTGCGAAAATGCTCTTAATGCCAAGAAAGAAAAATACAAAGTGGAATAAATCTCAAAGGTTTATTGCACAAAATTTGTATTTTAAGTCCCCGTCTTGTTATAGAAATATGACGCAAGTCATAAAATTTTCTCTTCCCTCTAAAGTTTCTTTGAGGAGATGGAGACCTATAAAAAATCTTAGGCCTGGGTTTAATGACCAACTTTTTAGTAATTTGCGTGAAAAAAATAAGGAGATGGAGAAAATGGAAAAATATGCTATTTTAATATTTGATGAAGTATCCATAAAAAGAGAGTTAGAATATAATATAATTTAATTTATAATGTATTTTTTCGATAACACACGTGTATGACAGAGATTTCTTAAGGGGCCTACAGACACACGACATGTTTGTCTACATGTCGATAACTAATCACGCACAGACGTAACTACATGTCGATAAACTTACCTAACGACATTATTTGGGAAAGGATTTTACCGTGATAGGTTGTGTGCGATCAGTAAAACTATGGGTTAAGGCACTAGCTTTTACACTGATGTTGAGAACCAAGTTTACAACTTCTGTACTAACACACTACATGTCTCAGAAAATCAAAACATTTTGATTTTTCGTCAACTTGTTGTGGCATGTCGACAACCGGTGTACAGACGTGATAATTTGACGATTTCCAACTCAGGTTGGTAGACATGTCGTGCGTCTGTAGGCCCCTTTATAATTATGTTCATATCAAAATATTACTAATAACGAGTAGACAAGGAACTTGGCACAACTATTTAATAAACAGCTTGGTGTACTGTAGGTTCTTTATATTTTTCTCTTATCCTTTTTGTTCTTGCCTTCATCAAAACAAATCGTGGATTATACCTACGGGGGAAACCACGTTAAAAAAATGCGCCTACTACTCTACCTCGAAGGTGGTGTGGAAAGGAGTACCTACTTCCATGTTATGCAATAGAACTCTCACTCTTAAGAAAAAAAGGGTCGTTTGTAAATAAAACTGCATGATCTACAATTTTTATTATAATAATCTTTGCCATAAAACTTACCATTTAAGAGATATTTGTTTTTGACCCTTTCACCAGAGCCCTCTTTCATTGCTTGAAGGCCCTGGGCCTACTTAGAGTGGAGGCCCACTTAAGGAGACGTAAAATCTTGAAATTTTTTAAAAACCACTCTAAGATTGATCATTATGATTTTTCTTTAAAATAAATATTATCTGAATTTTCACCTTTTGTATATCTTGAATTTTTTCACCGTTCACTATACTAAACGGTATTTTTTAATATATACAATATATACATATGTATATACACACGCACACACACGTGTATCTACGTACTACTAAGAGGCCCCCCCTTTGCAGGAGGTGAGGCCCTGGGCCCGGGCCCGGTGCCTTTCACCTTGATAAAGTTTGTAGCGTAAGTTCGATAAATAATTTTAATTTAATATTATTTTTTTATATTTTTGAACCGATTTTCAACTAGAAATGTAGTAGATGTTTTTTTCGTAAAATTGATAGTTGTAATATTAATTTTTAAAAATTCAAAAAATCCAAATTACATCCTTATTGACGTTGTAAAACTATAATAAAAGAATAAAAATTTTTACCATTCATAATTTTTTATATGCTCATTCAACATCTACAAACATTTTTTTAGAAGTCTAATCGTTCATTTACGAAGAAAGATCCATTTCATTTTATTACCACAATCTCAGGTAGCACAATTTTATTTTCCTTTCAAAAAATTCGAGTTGATTTACTGATTTACTACCATGCCCCACAGTAATTACACACGTACAGTGTACATCGCACACACAGCCGGATTTTCAGTGAAGAGCTTTTAGAGAATCGAGATGAGCTTTTCGCTCTCAAAGAAAACAAAAAGCTCGGATGGGTTACGACTTGTGACCCATTTTGGACGTCGTAACCCATTGTTCCTGTTGTTCCCTCTGTATCTTAAGTACTCTGTGGTAATAGACTCGAGAAATCATATAGGAATTATCTAAAGCAGTGGTTCCCAAACTTTATTTCATTCGGAACCTTTCTACAAAGTATAAAATTTGGCGGAACCGAACGATGAAAGCTTTCTTGTCTGTCTGTTTGTCCGGTACATATCTTGCAATCGATTTTTTGAATACTTCCGGTTACCCGATCACCCTGAAATTTTGCACACAACTTCCGCTCCGATGACACAATGCAAAATGGGATACTCATTATACCGTTAGATCCATGGCGGCCGTCTCAAGAGGACGGATTACTGTTTTCTTCACGGAACAAATTTTGCAATCAAATACTTCCGGATATCCTATCATGCTGAAATTTTGCATACAACTTTAGCTCCGATGACAATATAATATGGTATACTCAATACACCTTTACATCCATGGCGGCAGTCTCAGGAGGGAGGATTGAAATATTCTTCACAACCCCTTCGACATGGGTATCAAATGAAACGATATGATAAGTAGAACACCATAAGTATAGTATACTCGATATATCGTTTGGCCCATGGCGGCCATCTCAAGAGGGCGGATTACCATTTTCATCACAACCTCCTCGATAGGGGAATATGGTATGGCGGCCAAAATGTTACCTGGCGTGACGTAGACCAAATTTCAAGGAAGAAGGGCCACTTGTACTTTCTGATTAGCAAGAACGTGTTAAACGGCCGGCGCAACGTCAGTGAGTCTGCGAATGTATCTGCGCTTCGGCGCTGGTGACACGGAACCCTAAAATTTTTTCGTGGAACCGTAAGGTTCCGCGGAACCCACTTTGGGAATCACTGATCTAAAGGATGGGCCTTCCAGGAAAACAGAGCAATACTTTCTGAAGAGGCTCAAAACGCTCGGCGACGAATGGATGGAATTAAAAAATAACCATCGGCAGATTACGTCAATCAACGAAGGATGAAAAGGAGCAGCTGTACTTCAAGGAAGACTGGTATGCAGATACAGAAAATGCATACATCGAGATGTACTGTAAAATCCAGGAAGATTACGATAAAACTCTTCCACTCGCAAACCAGCCAACAAGAGCTGGACAATCATCAGCGGACTTAAACATATCTCACAACATTCATCAGAACAACGAGATAAAACTACCACGGATCTCGATTCCAACATTCTCTGGAGATCATGCATCATGGCCATTGTTCTTAGATCTATTCTCCAGCCTTGTCCACAACAAAGAATCGCTATCAGGAGCGCAAAAGCTCCAATATCTCAAAGCTCATCTTTCCGGTTACTCAGCAACACTCTCATCATCGACGCCAACTATGAGCCAGAATGGAAGCTGCTCGCAGATACATATGACAACAAACGAGCATTGTTGAAAACGCAACTCGACATTCTGCTCGGTCCACCCAGGTTAACTCGGGAATCTGCTAAGGCATCAAGGAGCTAAAAACGAGGACCCATGAATGCATCACCGCCATTGAGAATCTGGAGATCTCCACCCAAAATTGGGATTCCATTCTCATCCACTTACTGGTCCAAAAACTACCTACTGAAACACACGAATTATGGGAACAATCGCAAAGCACCAAGTCAAGGCAATCAATTCTAACTTGGAAGGAATTACGAGAATTCTTGGAAACTAGATTCAGAACATTAGAAGCCGTCACCATATCAACAGGTAGCAAGAGAGATCTTCACGAAAGTAAATCCAGGGAACGTCCCAAGCGGCACACTCAAATATTCCACATATCGAATCAGAGTACATGCAGCGTATGCAAGGGCGCACACGTCATGAGAAAGTGTCCCAAATATACACAATTAAGCATAGACGAGAGATACAAAGTAGTTAAAGCAAAGGAACTATGCATTAACTGCCTGGGCACAAGTCATCGCCGCACGCAATGCCCAAGCAAGACAAGGTGCTTCCAATGCGGCGGAACCCATCACACGTCGTTGCACAGGAATCAAAAGGAAAATCAGCCTAACCTCAGCACCAGTGCAACTCCACCAAGTTCAATCAATGAAGAACCAAGCAGTCAGCTTCAGACGTATTTCTCTCAGGCAACCCCTCGGAACTACCAACAAGTACTATTGGCCACAGCACTAGTCACGGTAATATCGCCGTCAGGACAACAACAGATTTGCAGAGCACTTATCGATCAAGGTTCTCAAGCGAGCTTTGTACGAGAATCAGTGGTCCAGAATTTGAGACTCAAGCGGGAACACACGCAAACTGAGGTATCAGTACTAGGAAGCATCCCAATTGGCGGAATGGCCAATAGCGTCATACTACAAATGAAGGCACGGAGTCAACCATCCAAGATCATTCAAGCACAGGCGATCGTACTTACCAAGATCACAAACCCACTACCAAGAAAGGAATGCTCTACTAGGGATTTGAAGTACCTAAAAGGACTCTAATTGGCAGATCCGACATTCCACAAACCAGGATCCATTAACATCCTCCTAGGAGCGGACGTATTTCCCACTATCATCACGGACGGCCTAAGAAAGGGCAGCGACGGGACCACAGTGGGGCAGAAAACAGTATTCGGATGGATCATCTCTGGGAACATAACCCCAACAACACAAGGAGAAACAAGAATCGAAAGCTTCTTGACGCAAGTAGCTCCTGACACCAGTCTAAAGAGGTTTTGGGAATTAGAGGAACTCCCATCGAGACCAAAATGGACAGAGGAAGAGGTACAATGCGAAAACCATTTCATCAACAACGTCACAAGATGCAACGACGGGCGATACCAGGTTCGACTTCCATTTAAGACTCAGCAAGATCAAGTCCAGCTTGGCGCATCGAGACAAATAGCTATCCGAACACTGCTCCAAATGGAAAAACGATTTCAACAAAATCCAGCCCTAAAGAATGAATACATAAAATGCATGCAAGAGTAAGGACACAAGCTGGCAACCGACGTTCCAGAATCAGCATTCAAGAAAGAACTGCCAAATGGTACCTCTACGTATGAATGCTGCTACCTACCACACCATGCTGTCCTAAAGCCAAGCAGCACAACCACCAAACTTCGTGTGGTATTCGATGCTTCTCGACCGACGACCAATGGGAAATCATTAAATAGCACACTGTTAAATGGACCAGTCATTCAAGATTCCTTAACGTCCACTCTCATACGATGGAGAAAATACCGCATCGCATATATGGCAGACATTGAGAAAATGTACCGCCAAATACGGATACATCCCGACGACGCCGAATACCAGCGGATCGTCTGGAGGGAGTCTCCAGAACAACCTATAAAAGATTATAAGTTACTAACAGTAACATTTGGAACCAAAAGTGCACCATTTTTAGCAATCCGAACGATGCAGCAACTGGCAAGGACTGAATCGGACACATATCAACTCGGGTCAAAGGCAGCATGCAACGACTTCTACGTCGACGACCTAATGTCCGGAGCAGACAACATCGAGAAGCACAGCAAAAACAAGATCAATTAATCCGCCTCCTTCGAAGAGGAGGTCTGGAACTTAGGAAATGGGCAGCAATCATAATGACATTTTGAAAAGGGTACCAGAAGCCGATCGGGAAATCGCTCTTCCTCTCGTGATCAACTCAGACGAAGTAAAGGCACTTAGACTGTTCTGGAATCCCTCAACCGACACCGTTTCGTATAAAGTCAACACAGAAACCGCCAAAGAAATTTATACCAAACGGAAAATATTATCCGAAATCGCGAAATTATTCGACCTCATCGGATGGCTCACTCCAATCACAGTCAACGCCAAGATTCTGATACAGAGTCTCTGGCTCTTAAAGATCGAATGGAATGAGAGAGTCCCAGGTACCGTGCAGGAGCAGTGGCGAAAGTTCCACTCAGAACTCCAAAGAATCGAAGCAATACAAATTCCTCGTTGGATTCAAATCAGCAGCAAGAGCAAAACCATCGAACTTCATGGATTTTGTGACGCATCTATCAAAGCCTACGCCGCAACAGCATATATACGGACACAAGATGAAAACGGACTAATCCAATGTCACTTGATCGCAGCAAAGAGCAAAGTAGCACCCATAAAAACTATTTCGCTGCCGAAACTGGAACTCTGCGGTGCATATCTATTAACAAAATTATTGGACCAGATAAAGGGAGACTTAAAATTGGAACCAATAACCACGACAGCATGGACTGATTCAACCGTTGTGCTTGCATGGTTGAGGAAACACCCGGCTTCCTGGGAAACGTTTGTGGCGAACAGAGTGTCGCAGATTCATCAAATCCTAGAACAATGCAGCTGGAACCACATCTGAACAGAGAACAATCCAGCAGACTGCGCAACAAGAGGACTCACCCCAGACGAATTGAAGCATCACAAACTGTGGTGGAAAGGCCCACATTGGCTTAGTAAACCAAAGGATCTAAGGCCGAAACGCAAAGAAGTTCAAGACACCACAGTAGGCCAGCGAAAAACAATCAACAACCTACACGTCGGCACCGATCCACCAAACCTCAGCGACAGCCGACAGCATATTGGAAAAATATTCATCTCTCACAAGGCTACTACGAGTCACAGCATATTGTCGCAGATGGCTAAGAATACTCGAACCAAAGCCCACCAGACCACAACCCACATTTTTGACGTCAAACGAAATTCAGAAGGCGCTAACCCTGGCTACACAAGCCATCGAATTCAAAGAAGAGATCCGAAGACTGCACTCAAAACAAAACTTACCCAATAAAAGTCGCTTGTTAAAACTAACCCCATTCATTGACCAAGTAATAAAATATGCCCACTTCCATCAAATACGTCAACAGATCAAATTTAACTATGGAGGCACTTCCGCCAATTAATCATCTCAGAACTCAATCAAAATTGCTGGCACAGCTACCAACCAAACCGAAGGAAAAGAGCAACAAGAACGACCGTTACCGAATGCACAACGGCACTCAATAAAAGTCAAATATTCTTAGTCACCATTTTAAAGTGAACGCAAGAGTGAAAAAAAGTGTTTAAGCCATGGAGTATTTATGGATTTATGATGTCCCTCAACTTGAAACAACACCGCGGACAACACCGTCAGCAGCGACGGTAAAATCCAAGGTTCCATCACCACAAAGGCCAATAATCAAAAGGCCATTCGAAGCAGAACCATGCGGGCCTGAAATTCGCAAACGGACAGCACCACGAAAAATCCCAACAACCAGGCCAAAGGATCGACAGCAAGAACCAGCGAGTCAAATACCAAAAAGGCGTATAACCTTGGAGACTGTCAGCCCTACACAAGGCCAACCCTGCACACAATCCACTCCACTCTACTTTGCCTGCACGAGTGACAGGCAGGTAATGTGATGAATTCAATTATAAATTATTCTCATCGAGGATTCCAGAACACAAGGACGTCGACCAGATTTGACTTATAAAAATATTAACTCAATAAATATTATATCAATATCATTTCAGTTTTATTTCACCGAGGCTCCTCACAACCTCACATGGCGCAGTCGGCATCGAATACAAACTCCACGGATAGAAACCCCACCGGAATATCGCCACTTCTACAAGAATTATTGGAATCAAGTCAGGAAACCGAAACCCTCAGACAATTCACCATCGCAGCCCTAAAGGAAGAGGCTACCAGGCGCGGTCTGAAAGTAGATGATAACCTTAAAGAAGACTATATAAATGCTATAATAACTAGCAACGAGTCAATGGCCAAATTTAAACATAACCAAACATTTAACGGAAACCAATGCCAAATAATGCAAAATATAACAACCACACCCGATCTAACCTCAAATATAAAAATTTGCGACGGCGAAAACTCGATCGAAACCACAAAGTTTCTTAAAGCAATAAATACAGCAGCAAAAATTAATGGATGGCCAGAAGACACAAAACTCGCTTATACCACTAATAAATTATCAGGTATAGCCAAATGCTGGCAAAACTATGAAGGGGAACAAATAACAAATTGGGAAGCCGCTTTTAGAAGCAGATTCACAAAGGAATTAAGCCTAAGGGATTGGCTAGACAGAAGAACAACGAGGAAACAAACCCCCAGAGAAACAATCGTGCAATACATGAGTGCAAAAATGGAATTATTAAATCAAGCTCCAAAAGACTTAGAAATCAAAACCGAAGACAAAATAAACTATTTAACGGAAGGAATTTACAACAACAACGACAGAAGACTATTAAAAATTGGAGAGCCCACAAACATCAGCACACTCTTTCAAATAGCCCAACAACTAGATGATGACACAAAAATCAATTATACCCAGAGGAAGAAACCTCATCAACGACACACCGGAGCAATCAGCAACAAGAACGGAACCTCAAACACAGAAACCACAAATTTGTCCAAGATGCAAGAAGGATGAACATCCAGTATCCAAATGTCCACTGTCATGTTATCACTGCAACAAAACAGGGCACTCCATCAACGCATGCTCAGAGAAGTATAAACAGTATAAACAAGCTCATTGCGCACTGAAGTCCAAATATAATGACCGAAACCTCCCAGTCATCGACACAATCATATTTGACAACCCACAAATATCAAAACTGATAGACAGCGGGGCTGAGCAATCAGTCATCGATAAAAGATTCGTACCAAGAGAACACCAAATACGGGAATATGAAGGACTACCAATATCATCGATAGAAAACACATTCAACCCCATAGGACAAACCGATCTAAATGTAACAGTGGGCAACTCAACTTGCACATTTGGACCAACAGCAGTCGTCAATCATACTCCAATACCACTAATATTAGGAGGAGATTGGCGCAGAGCAGCTAACGTATCAACAACCATTGAACCTAACGGAGACGTACAAATAACCCTCCATCCACCAGACAAAACAGACTCAAACAAAATCAATGGATGTGCATTCATAGTCTCCACAAACACATTTGAATATGAAATATCCGAACAAGCAAAAAAACGTCGAGATACTTTGAACAAAAAACAAATCCAAAGTTGGAAACAAATAATATTTAGCAACAAGGAAGCCTTCGTCACAGACGACACAGAAATAGGCAATTGTAAAATCACCGTACACAACATAGATCTAACAGATAACATACCAATCAGGAAGAGGCCATATACATAGGTACTCACGAAATGACAGACAGTTCATTAACGAAACAGTGAACACCTGGATCAAACTAAATATATGCAAGGAATCGCAATCACAATAGTGGTAATAGTGAATCAACCACACCACCCCAGCACGCCGAGACGTCTCACAATAGACTACACTGCCCTAAATAAAAAGCTAATAAAGGACAGTTATCCACCACCTCACATCGACGACATCATCGAGCAAACAATAAAAAGTGACACTAAATATCTCACGGTAATGGACGTGAAAACAGCATTTATGACGGTAAAAATAAACGAAAAGGACACACACAAAACAGCTTTCGTCACACAAGACGGCCTCTACGAATTCACAAGAATGCCGTTTGGTCTGTCCAATGCGCCCAAAACAATGGAGAGAATAATGAAAGCAACATTTCAAAAAGCAATAAACACAACAACCTACATGGATGACATATGGCAATCAGCACCAGATGTAGACACTGCAATAAAACAATTCGAAGACGTATTAAAAAGACTGATATCCTCGGGACTAAGAATATCATTGAAAAAATGTCAATTATTCCAAAAAGAAATATTTTTCCTCGGCTACGGAATTAGCCCAGAAGGACTAAGACCGGACCCAAGCAGAACGAGCGCGGCGGATCGCTACAAATCCCTAAAAACAAAAACGGAAGCAGACTACATACAACAAAGAAATTCTTGTAAAACCGCCATCAAAAAAGTCAAAACCTTATTTGACAACAAATTGAGAAGTAAACTCCTAAATGCAACCTCCGGTAGAAAAAACTTCTGGTCCTTGGTAAGTTCCATCAAGAAGAATTTCACTACAACTTCAACCCCTTCCTTTATTCACAATGAGAAGGTAATAAAAGATAGAAAATCCAAGGCCAATTTATTAGCATCTATGTTCGCTTCGAATTCTTCTTTACTCGAAACTGATGTGTTACCCCCTGTTTCCGAGCGTAACGCCCATTCAATGGAAAGGGTTTTTTTCAGGACTCGAGAGGTGTACAGGTGCCTCAAAGAGCTCAATGCCAACAAATCCACTGGACCCGATAATATACCCCCTATCGTCTTAAAACAATGCGCCTCACCTTTGGCTAAACCTCTGCCCAAATTATTTTCCCTGTCATATTTCTCCGGAGTTTATCCCGACTCTTGGAAACTTGCTCATGTTCAGCCCATACCGAAAAAAGGTGATTCCAGCAATCCCTCCAATTACCGCCCAATAGCAATAACTTCTATTCTCTCCAAAACCATGGAGACGATAATCAACAAAAAGCTTATGGGATATCTAGAATCCAACCTACTCATAAACGACAGACAGTATGGCTTCCGACAAAAAAGATCCACTGGCGATCTTTTAGTCTGTCTTACAGAACACCTCAGCCGTAGTCTGCATGGATCCGGTGAGTCTAGTCTGGTAGCTCTGGATATCTCCAAGGCTTTCGACAGAGTTTGGCACCCAGCCCTGTTAACTAAACTCAAAGCTATTGGAGTTGACTCACTTCTACTGAAGTGGATTGAGAGTTTCCTTTCTGGCCGTTCAATCAAAGTCGTATTGGATGGCGTCAAATCCGCATCCCACCCGATCTCTGCGGGGGTGCCCCAGGGGTCAATTTTATCACCGGCCCTATTTCTCAGATTTATAAATGACCTTTTTTCAATCCCCTCCAACCCACTTCTCAGCTTCGCTGACGACGGTACTCTACGTTACTCGTACAGCTTCGATACAAGACAGACTCATGCCAGACCCTGTCTTGATGATCGCGAACTAATGTCCAAGTCGATTAATAACGACATTAAACTGATTCTAAAGTGGGGAGAGAAGAATCGTGTTGAATTCAACTCCGACAAAACCAAGTTCTGTCTTATCTCCAAAAAGAAGTTCAACACCTCTCCACCTTTGGAAGTGGGTGAAGTTCAACTAATGGCTGACCCATCCTTACACATCTTAGGCGTGACATTAGCCAAAGACTTGCGATGGAATGACCACATATTCCAAATCGCCAAACAAGCATCTCAGTGCTTGGGATTTCTTAAGAGGTACAAGTTCCTCCTCCAGCCATCGGCCCGTGCTGTTATTTATAAATCCTACATTCGGCCTCTTCTCGAATATAACTCCCTCGTTTGGGGCGGCGCCCCAATAACCACCTTGTCATGGTTAGATAAGGTGCAAAAAAGGGCACTAAAGTAAATTGATGACGACACCGCCTGCTCCACCATCGACCCCCTGAGCCACCGTAGGAATGTAGCAGCACTGACAAAATTTTATCGCTACTACCATAGTGACTGTTCCTCCGAGTTAAACGCTCTCCTGCCTCCACGGCAATCTTATACCCGCAACACCAGATTAGCCCACTCGTCTCATTCCCTTCACCTGCAACTACCCTTTTCACGCACTCAACAAGATATGAATTCGTTTGTTAATAGAACAACTTGACTGTGGAATAATCTCTCGCAGTCAGTATTTCCGAGCTCCTACAACATCCAAGAGTTCAAACACAGGGTTCATCACCACCTTCTTCAATACCCCCCCGTACCTTTTAACCCTTAACCTATACCCCCCACCCCTCCCCCGTACTAAGCTTACTGCTAGACATTACACCATGACGTGACAAATGACATGACGGACTAGTAGTACAAAGGGTGACTCCTGAGCCTAGCACTGCCACATAAAAAAAAAAAAACACATAGCATCACCAATCAGGGAAGCAATGAACAACCCAACATTCGTATGGACAAAAGAAGCAGAAATAGCTAAAGAGGCATTAATAATAAAATTAAAGTCGCCGCCAATATTATCACACTTCAAAAACGAAGCACACACCGAAGTCGAAGTAGACGCATCAACAATAGGCATAGGAGCAATAATTTACCAGAAACAGAATAACAATAAGGTCGGGATCGCCTACGCCAGCCGAGCACTAGCAAAATCAGAAAGCAAGCTGCACATCAATCAATTAGAAAGCATCGCCGTATATTGGGCAATAACAGAAAAAGTTCATCTTTACCTGTATGGACTAGAAAGATTCACAATAATAACCGACAACTGGACCACAGCGTGTTTACTCCAAAAAGAAAAACAAAACAAGAAATTCGCCAGATGGCTACTAGACCTGCAGCAATACAATTACGTCGTACAACACAAATCCGGAAAGTCCAACACGGGAGCAGATTCACTATCACGTGTACCACAAAATGTAACAGCGGTACTCATAATAAAATCAAACGACATTACAAGAATAACATACGCACAAAGCCGAGACCCAGAATGCTGCCATATCATCCAAACCCTACAAAACAGGACGACAAGCACCAAATCAGATAGAAAAATAAAAGAAAATTTCATACTACAAGACAACACCCTATACTTTGTAAATAAGCAAAAAAGAAAAAGAATCCTCATACCAAAGGCACTCCAAACAGCAGTACTAGAGGCATGCCACGACAATTCAGGACACATGGACATATACAAAACTCTCTCTAAGCTAACAAGCAGATACTACTGGCCCTCAGCAGAAATAGATTGCAAAGACCACGTAGCCAGCTGTCACCTATGTCAGCAATTCAACAGCAGAACCACCAAAAGAATTGGACTGCTAAAGCCAATTAATCCACCAAACAGACCGTTCGACCGAATATCCATGGACCACGGCAGCTTACCAACAGACAGGAATGGTAACAAACACATCCTAGTAATCATCGATCATTGCACAAGGTATGTGATAGCAAAAGGACTACCAGACGTCAGCTCACACCACGAAATCCAAATAATAAATGATAATATAATAAACGTCTATGGACCTCCCTCGATGATCATGTGCGATAATGCCACAGGCTTTACTTCCAGAAAGATTCAAGAATTCTACACCAAATTTGACATAGTCAACGTAACATCACCACCACACTTCCCAGAATCCCACGGTTTGGCAGAAAGGACAATCGGAACTATAAAAAAAATATTGAAGAAACACATTTTCGAAAACAGCCCATCGAACTGGTCAAGCTATTTACCGGAAGCCACAATCGCGATCAACAGCAGCAAACAGTCATCAGCAAAGTACACACCATTTTACTTGCTTCACGGGTTCGAACCAAAATTAAAATATGAAAACACCCTAGGAACAATAGAAGACGATACACCGAGGGAAATACAGCTGAATCAACTCAAAAAGCACTGGAAAACATCATAAAATTCCAAAATTATCAGAAGAGCCACGCAGACAAACACAGGCAAATGAACCAACTCAACATAGGAGATTCGGTGTTAATGAAAACGTCTATAAAGACAAACAAAATGACTCCCGAGTATCAACAACAACCATATAAAATCGAGGAATTCATCAGCGAAAACATAATGAAGATCAAAAATACTACAACAGATGGCACCGAAATCACAAAAACAGTACACACAGCACAGACCAAACCATTCATCACCAGAGAAGCCAACGAAAATGAACTACCCATTTCAGAATCAACAGAACACAGACGCCAACCAGCACATCGACCAGTAAGTACACGACCACCAACTCCGGACCAGCATGAGATACCAAACAGCGAATCTCCATCCCTACACGGTACAACAGATGAGAACCAAGAAGAGCCTCCAACACCCAATCTTAGACCCCAAAGGACCCAAAAAAAACAGATAATGCGCTAGAATTGACAGGAGTCAATTCTGCAAGAAGAAGCCGTGTCAGCCCTACACAAGGCCAACCCTGCACACAATCCACTCCACTCTACTTTGCCTGCACGAGTGACAGGCAGGTAATGTGATGAATTCAATTATAAATTATTCTCATCGAGGATTCGAGAACATAAGGACGTCGGCCAGATTTGACTTATAAAAATATTAACTCAATAAATATTATATCATTTCAGTTTTATTTCACCGAGGCTCCTCACAACCTCACAGAGACGTACCGGCAGCGCCAACAACCTCCAGCAGGGGTCATCATAAATAAAGAGCTCTGGGAAAAATTAAAAATATGACCATCCCATGGGAGCAAATTAAGAAATCCAAAAGGGGCTTCAGATTACGACTGGGCGATGGAACATTACGTTGCGTAAAAAATTCAGCAAACCAAATCCGGATGTACCTGCAATCAACCAACCCACAGCCAACTAACAAGGACACCAAATCACCACAAATAAACAAAAATAAAAAAAAAACGGGGCAGATAAAACATGTCATGAATAAATATAAAAAAAATTAATTCAAACAAATGTCCTCATTTTTTTCCTCGCTATAACCTTCAAAAGCGGATATAATCTTCTTGTAGCTAGACGCTTCAAGGCGGAGGAGAATGTTCCGTTCGTCACAAACAACAGAAAAATACTCACAAAAACAGCCACGGGCTGGGAAAAAATCATCCTCCAGCCAGCTAAAGAAAAAAATAATCACTCCACCTTCAAGAAAAACCGTAAAAAAACGTCCAACTGGTCAAAATTCCTTAAATTCCAGAAATCCCAACCCGTCCCGTCATGCACGAATCTAAAAACAAAAGAATTACCAGTGCAATAAACATACGTTCCACAAAGAACACGTACCCCTCAACACTAGAAAATGGACTCCTCCTCGCAAAACGCCCTCCAACATGAAATAAGTTACCATCACTAAAATAAATCCGATCGGTTTACTAAAGGAAAGGACAACAAATAACACTTATCAACAAACCTATTTGGTAGAAAGAGACGACCAGATGCTCAAGCGATTACACGAACCGAGAATGCACGCCAAACCAAGGTTCCCCACCACCAAATACCGGCAGACGGCCAGCATCAGATCACTTCAGATCATCAAGCGTGCTTTGAGCTTGAGATATTAAGAGAAAATCGAGCATTCTGTGATTTCAACTAAATTGAAAGGATTGAGTTTGAGATCCTTTCATCGTACTAATAATCTATACTGACGAGACTGAGTCAGTACCCTATACCAGAAAAAACCGCGTTGAAGGTTTTTTCCCTGTAGCCAAGACGAGATCCGCTGACGTGCTTGAGTCAGCATCTCCATCACAGAGGTTGTGGACCACCATAAGTAAATACAATCTCAGCAAGCGCTCCACGGGACAACTTTCATACTTCACTCACCGCAGCAGTTAAACTACAAAACTGGGCAACACAGCAAGCAGCAGGCACACGGAAGAAAAGACTAAATTTAAAAGGGAGGTTATCTAAGTATATAATACCCAAATTCATAAAAAATCAGGATATTCTTGTTAATTTATCGAGTAAGTTTTGAACTAAAGTTATTATTGAATTATAAATTAAAGAAACTCGGTTGAATAAAGAATAGTTTAATTAGAGGAAACTTTATCTTTCATTTGGATCACATCCTTCCGGCACCTTTTCTCTTACATTCAGAATAGAAACTGCTAGTTCTGAACATCAAGCAGAGTTTGGGGTAGGACAGCGAAGAGAACGGACGTGTGCTGTTCCGGTCCCTAAAAACGCACCGACATAAAAAAAACAAGACAGGGCTGTTAAAGAAAAAGAGTGCAAGTGAAAAATCAAAACTAATAAAAAAGTGCACAAAAAAAAAAAACTAATAAAAAACAGTGACAAAAAAAATAAAGAGCGCGGTCTAACGCGAAGGCCCATCACCCTTCAATAGACGAAACGACCGACTGGACCGACGAACGGCACAAGTAAGTATCCTTGCTCCCTACCCTCTCTCGCATCTCGGTCATGCAGGTGCCGCGGCTAAAATCTGTCGGTCGATGAAATTTGCCCCGTCTCAAAAGGCATAACACTTTGACGCGGACAAATTTTATTGACTCTGATGTTTGCGGCAAATGTAATGCCGGGAAATATCCCCGAGAACGTGACGATTGAGCCTGCGCAACTGAAGTCCCGTTACAAGTCAAGTCTTGGTATTGACTTTTGTAACATTCGTGGACTTCATGCGAATTTCTCTTTTGTTGAGTGCCACTTATCTAATTAGAAACCCCCAATATTCGCACTTAGTGAAACCCAAATATCACTTGATAATGACTTAGGTCATTACCAGGTGTCGGGATACACTTTAGTGCACAATCTCTCCCCCCATAGAGGTATTGCCATTTATGTTAGGGACGACGTGGCTTATTATAAAATATATTCAAGCGCGACTTCAGATTTTAATTATCTTTGGATTAAAATCATTTTCCAAAGCCACGTCATATTCTTCTGCTTCCTATACAGAAGTCCTAACATAAGAAACGAAGCCTCCACCTTATCTTTTGATACTATTTCCGAACAAATCTCGGGATTTTTGTCGTCCAATCCTGAGTGTGAAATGATCGTTGCCGGGTGATTTCAATGTTCACAACGTTAAATGGATGACTTACTCAAATGGCACCAGTATTTCTGGCAAGGACGTCGAGCTCTTTGCAGACATCAATAACTTGTATCAAATTGTGGATCATCCCACAAGAGTCCCTGATGTTGATGATCAAGGAAAATATCTCCTTGATCTTTTTCTAACTTCTCATCCAGCGCGTTACTCCGTCGAAGTTGATTCACCTCTCGGCAATTCAGACCACTGCCTAATCAGCGCTAACTTCCCATTCGAATTTCCCACCCCTTCCAAACCAGTTCGAAGAACTGTATGGCATTATGGGAAGGCCAATTGGCTGGGGCTTATTAATTTTTTCCAGTCTACAGACTGGAATCTGCGTATCCGGA
The DNA here is from genome assembly GCA_949987705.1 of Thereva unica. NCBI lineage: Eukaryota > Metazoa > Arthropoda > Insecta > Diptera > Therevidae > Thereva > Thereva unica. The sequence goes on from CATLJY010000144.1 coordinate 46,125, forward strand.
ATAGAAACGCCAACTCTATCGCTATCCGTATCACCAGGATCATACAGGCAGGAATGCATTTGTTCATTCCCCACTCTACCAAATCTGTGAAGCCTAGGCCCAACAGATGGTTTAATCGGGAGTGTATGAATGCCATCAAAATTAAAGAAGCCGCCTTCCGAGCGTACAAGAGCTTCCCGAGTGAATCGCTCCGTTTAGAGTACATACAACAAAGAAATTCTTGTAAAACCGAAATCAAAAAAGTCAAAACCTTATTTGACAACAAATTGAGAAGTAAACTCCTAAATGCAACCTCCGGTAGCAAAAACTTCTGGTCCTTGGTAAGTTCCATCAAGTAGAATTTCACTACAACTTCAACCCCTTCCTTTATTCACAATGAGAAGGTAATAACAGACAGCAAATCCAAGGCCAATTTATTAGCATCTATGTTCGCTTCGAATTCTTCTTTACCCGAAACTGATGTGTTACCCCCTGTATCCGAGCGTAACGGCCATTCAATAAACAGTGTTTTTTCAGGACTCGCGAGGTGTACAGGTGCCTCAAAGAGCTCGATGCCAACAAATCCACTGGACCCGATAATATGTGCCTCACCTTTGGCTGCGCAAATTATTTTCCCAGTCATATTTCTCCGGAGTTTATCCCGACTCTTGGAAACTTGCCCATGTTCAGCCCATACCGAAAAAGGGTGATTCCAGCCTACCCTCCAATTACCGCCCAATAGCAATTACTTCTATTCTCTCCAAAACCATGGAGACGATAAATCAACAAAAAGCTTATGGGATGTCTAGAATCCAACCTACTCATAAACGACAGACAATATGGCTTCCGACAAAAAAGATCCACTGGCGATCTTTTAGTCTGTCTTACAGAACAGATCAGCCGTAGTCTGCATGAATCCGGTGAGTTTAGTCTGGTTGCTCTAGATATCTCCAAGGCTTTCGATAGAGTTTGGCACTCAGCGCTGTTAGCTAAACTCAAAGCTATTGGAGTTGACTCACTTCTACAGAAGTGGATCAAGAGTTTCCTTTCCGACCGTTCAATCAAAGTGGTATTGGATGGCGTCACATCCGCATCCCACCCGATCTCTGCGGGGGTCCCCCAGGGGTCAATTTTAACACCGGCCCTATTTCTCATTTTTATAAATGACCTTCTTTCAATCCCCTCCAACCCACTTCTCAGCTTCGCTGACGACGGTACTCTACGTTACTCGTACAGCTTCGATACAAGACAGACTCATGCCAGATCCTGTCTTGATGATCGCGAACGTCCAAGTCGATTAATAACGACATTGAACTTATTCTAGAGTGGGGAAAAAAATCGTGTCGAATTCAACCCCTCCAAAACCAAGTATGTACTGTCTTATTTCAAAGAAAAAGATCAACACCTCACCATCTTTGACAGTGGATGGCGTGGAACTAAAAGCCGACCCATCCCTACACATCTTAGGCGTGACATTCGCCAAAGACTTGCGATGGAATGACCATATATTCCAAATCGCAAACAAGCATCCCAGTGCTTGGGATTTCTTAAGAGGTGCAGGTTCGTTCTCCAGCCATCGGCCCGTGTTGTTATTTATAAATCCTACATTCGGCCTCTTCTCGAATATAACTCCCTCGTTTGGGGCGGCACCCCAATAACCACCTTGGCATGGTTATATAAGGTGCAAAAAAGGGCACTCAAGTTAATTGATGATGACACCGCCTGCTCCACCATCGACCCCTTGAGCCACCGTAGGAATGTAGCGCCACTGACAAAATTTTATCGCTACTATCATAGTGACTGTTCCTCCGAGTTAAACGCTCTCCTGCCTCCACGGCAATCTTATACCCGCAACACCAGATTAGCCCACTCGTCTCATTCCCTTCACCTGCAACTACCCCTTTCACGCACTCAACAAGATATGAATTCGTTTGTTAATAGAACAACTCGACTGTGGAATAATCTCTCGCAGTCAGTATTTCCGAGCTCTTACAACATCCAAGAGTTCAAACGCAGGGTTCACCACCACCTTCTTCAATACCCCCCCCCGTACCTTTTAACCCTTAACCTATACCCCCCCATCCCTCCCCCGTACTAAGCTTACTGCTAGACATTGCACCATGACGCGACGTGAAAAATGACATGACGGACAGTAGTACATAGGGTGATTCCTGAGCTTAGCACTGCCACATAAAAAAAAAAGTCCTTTTCCTTTTCATTATTTATAGGAACTGGTTGTGAATAACATTTGGGCACATTTTCTATTTTCATGCCATTAAATCCGCGTCGTTTTACGTTGAGTAGGTACTTTAAAAAGCACATCCTCGTTTAATGTAGTTTTATACTCTATTTTCCAAATTCCTTAGAGAAACGTAGCCACTTAACATTTTTCCAAACGAACTTTTCTTTGTTTACATCGACCTTTCGCCAAAGAAATTGATTCTTAGAAGTACTGGCAAAATCTAAGACTTCCACCTGTGAAATTTCTTCGACCACAAATTGCCTTTTGACACCTACTCCTCTCACGAAATTGTACCAATCTCGTGGATGGTGTATAGTTACCATAGTCTTCATTTTTTCCTGTCAATCAATGCATGATCCACGTCACACTCCATGTGACTGTGACCTGGTACAAGAAATTTATGGTCAATAATTTCAATACTGCTATTATTACTTAAAAGTATCATAAACATATTGGCAACAAAGGAATTTTTATTTTGCCCTGCGTATGAATCACTGAAAAATACTACGTGTTTGTCTGTAATGGCTTTCATGTGCTGGGAAGGATAAAATATGATTTTTTACTTCATTTTCTTTCTTTTTTCAGACAATTTGTTGATTGGTGTACGAGATCCTCTCTTGTCTGTGGCACTAACAATTCCATTACTTTCTAACTTTTTCCTAATGATTGTTTTAAAGAATTGGTCTCTTTCTCCCAATGTAAAAAAGCACCTTTGGCTGACGGAGATTCTCTGACCGTTTTTATCTAAATAATAGGAATAAGAATATTCTCAATTTCTTGGCGCAGTAGAACTTTTAATTTTCCGTTCAAATTTTTTGGGATGAATTTCAATTAGTCCAGTTAAGTAAGCCTGGCGTAGCTTGTAGTCACCTAATGCCCTATATTGATCGAAAATATGTTTTTGATCACCTTCTGATAATTTATCCTTACAACTTTTCCGACACTTCTCCAAAATTTTAAACTTTCTTTCTGGTACATGTTTTCCCTAGGTGTAGGATAACCCCAAATTCCTTTTTTTTGCCTGCATTTTTTAGTTTCCTTGCCAATACTTTCAACATTTCCATCATCTTCTGTCTGGGCAACTGACTCTAATAAATTACTAACTAAATAGTTTGCAGCACGTTCCAATTCACTACTAGCATCAGAAACGACTTCAACATCTGAGCAATCAGATGGTTTATAGTCTGGATCACGTACACTGTCATCATTATCATCACAATCAAATAATGCAAAATGTTGTTTCAAAGAACATACATACATCAAAATCAAAGCCATTAACAAATGAAGAATAAGTTTCGTTTGTAACACATGGATGAAAAGCTATTGCAGAACCTATAATTATAATTATTTACTTTAATTTTCCAAAACATTATTCGGCATAATAAAGAAATGAACTTTAAGCTAGAAACAAATTGCAACGGTCATAAGAATCCAACAGCGCTGAGAAATGCTAATAGGAATAAAAAGCTTAACGCGCATTCTGCTCAGCATAATTGGATTGTGTGTATTCTTATTCATTTCTAGCTTAACTTTTAAATTATTACAATTCTGTTACCTGTAGAAGATGTACCTATATCCCTTCGAGCCAATGATACTAATTGTTTTCCTCTGTTCATATTGTTTTTGTTTATAATATATAATATATTTTTTTATCTAATTTTAACACTAAATGAAACTTTGTATACCTCTGTCGTCACAATTGAACCTTTCACACGGACTGTTTTCCCGAAAACAGCTAATGTGTTACCCTAACAAGTGAAATACACGTAGAAAAATGGCTTATGTCGACTTAAATGCGTATCTTTCCCATTTGTAAATTTGAAAAATAGCTTGTGTTACTTAGGCTTGTTTTCCATGAGAATGAATTAATAAATTTTATACTGACTTTTCATCTTAAGTATACATTTGGCCAGTAAAGAAAACATTTTCTTTTTGGAAAATTAGCTTAGATAGACAAAAGATACTGATACTTATTATTTCAGTAATGATTTTTTCGGTTAACGAACCGTTATTCTCCAACATAAGCGGTTTTTCTAAAATAACAAAATACAGATTATTTTCGATCATAGACCTATGTAACAAACTGCTTTTCCAAATGCACAAATGTATCAAAACCACATAAGCTATTTTGAAATTCAAGTTTTAATAAGGGACTGGTGATTGTATCAACCTGAGGATAAGCTAGAAATAAAGCTGTTAGGATTTATTTAAAAAAAAACATAACAAGCGAAATTCGCTTAAGTGAACATAAGATACTTTGGCATGTGACCACATATATGGTTTAAACTCACTTATAGTAGAAGCATAATCAGATATAACTGTATGAAATTTGGAGTTGTAAATTTTGAAGGCCAAATCGACGGATTCATCGATAGCCAGTTTGCACTTTCAGGCTCATCTGAGATATCCCATGCATTTAAAAATGTGTTTTCGTAATTCGCATTATGTAGCATGGTAACAATTGCTTCCCTGCTGCTAGCAGTATTTTTCTAGCCATCAATTATTATCACTGATTCAAGACCCTTTTCTAATTGTGTTTCATACTCATTGTCTAGGGTTGTAGTAGAAAGAGCCTCCCTACTCGGCGTAACCTGGGTGTAGGCCGGCCTCAGTTTCCTAACAAATCTTTAAAATCAAAGATTTGCCAGTTTACTACGGACTTGCGGTTCGAATTAACTCTGACAATGTGGAAAAATTTAGCGAGGCTATATGGGCGACACTTCACCACAAATGTTCGACTGACGACAATCCGCAACATTCGTTATGTCTGGAAGGAATTGATAGCTGGTGCAAGTGGTGGGTCGCGGAGGCTAAAGGCGAGTTAGCCGCATTTAAACACAAACCCCGCCTATTAAAAGAAGTTGTCGATGTTATCACACCTTTATACGAGGAACTCACGAGGGAAGATTTGCTCGAGAAGTGTCTTGGAGGATTCACGCAGAATAGTAACGAAAGTTATAACGCGTGTCTTTGGAAACTGGTGCCAAAACATTTGAATTGTGCCTCGACAACTGTCGATATTGCTGCACTCATTGCTGCCTGTTTGTTCAATGAAGGTTACTCGGCATTGCTTCATATTATGGAAACGCTGGGAATCGCAACCGGACTAGAGGCAAAAAACTACGCTCAAAATGTCGACGAAAAACGGATTGATCATGCCGAGTATAGAATATCCGACGCGGCGAAATCCAAGATTCTCAGCAACAGAAAACAACAAACTGCCTCGTACGACAGTACTACGAAGATGAAGGAGAGGTATATGGGCCTGGAATCGCTGAGTAGATGTAAATATAAAAAAAATATTTTTCATTAAAAAAACTTTTAAAATTGCCAATATTTAACTTTTTAACCGCCATATGTGATCTGCCATTTTGAATATTGAAAAAAAATTTGAATTTGTGTTAACTAACTTAAAACTAATTCAATCGATAAAAAAACAACGGAATCAGTTAACATTTTACTTTTGGTCCGCCATATTGGATCCGCCATTTTGAATTTTGAAAAAATAATTCTTGATTCGGGTTCAGTAGCTCAAAAACCATAAAGAAGTATGATTTCGTTTTTAAAATCAAAAGGAAAGTTGAACTGCATTAAGTGAACTGAACAAAAAATTTGGTACAAATCACGAGTAAATGGACTCCAACTTCAAACTGATATCCCCAACGGTCCATTTTAACAAAACGGTGGAAGAGATTACTTGAAAACGGCTTAACCGATTTACTTCCGGTTTCTTTTATTTTAATGTACATATAAACATTTTATTGGAGGTACGAAGCAGAAAATATGAAAAAAATATTATTTTTACTATTTTTTTAAGCAACAATTCGAGACGAAAATTAGTCCAAAAATGCATTTGAATTTCACTCGCTCGCCATTTTGTGAATTTTCAAAATTTTTAAATTGCTTTCTGCAAAAGCCACTAATGGCCGCCATTTTTTTTTTTTTTTTGGAAAAAAAAATACTGACGTATACTTCAATGTACAATAAAAAAACGTGCCAAAAAGAATAATTTCGGTCCCTTTTTTCCTATAAAAAAATCCCAAAGTTGAGCTATTTTTTCGTCGTCTATATGAGAACCTCCCCTTAATCCTGATATTTATCTCCATGATTTCCTATCAGAAGTAAGGACATTACAGCAAAATAGATTATTTAATATTAAAATAAGAGCTTTTATCTGCGATACGCCTGCCCGTTCATTTTTATGTGGCATAGTAGGTCATAATTCCTTAATAGGATGTTGTAAGTGCTACCAAGTCGGAAGAACAGTTGATAATGTGGTAACTTTTAGTACTAAGGTTGAGGGACTAAGAACAGATGAGGATTATAATGCACGAAGGCAGTTGGAGTTTCACAAACCAATTTTCAGAGAAACTTACAGTGGCCTCGAAAACATAGGGGTGAAGATGATTACCCAATTCCCATTGGATCCCATGCACCTAATCGACTTAGGCGTAACAAGAAAAGAGATTTTAAGAATTTGTAGTGGAAAAACTATTCAAAAAATAAATCCTCTAATAGCCTTATGACACTGGCTTTATCGTAGGCTGAAAATGCTGCCTTGGCTAGGCTGAAAATGACGAAATCTGTTATACTGTGGGACAGAGATAGTATGTGAGAGTAAGAGCGATTACCTGATTATTATAACAGATAGTTGTGAGGGGAGAAGAAATCCGTTGGAAATATTTGAAATATTAAAATTTATTATGATTAAAATTAAATTAATTGAAATTTATTGTATTTAATATTAAACATGGTCAACATTAGTTAAATTAAAATTCTTTGTTCTCTTCCTTTCAATTTGCAACTTCCTCATTAAAAAATCTTGTTTGACCTAAGTCCTTGTTTCACACCGTTGAGTGTGAACTATTAAATCCTTCTATACATGGAGATTTTTTAGGGCTCTGTTTATTTCTTCAACCGAGATTTTTTGTTAATTACTTTCAATACAAAAACGAGCGATTTTACTCCGGAGACCCAATTATAAAAATTTACCCTTCAATAAGATATTATTTATTCTCACTTCAATTATATTTGCTGCCACTTTAATATAATTATTTCAATTTATTACTTCAATTTATTTTGATTCTCACTCACTGTTATAAAAAGTCTAGAGATGTAGCAAACTGTTATAAAAAGCATAGAAAAAAGAACATGAATTTCATTCTTTTCCTATGCTTTTTATAACAGTTTTCTAGACTTTTTATAACACTTAAAATTCAGCCAAGAAAAGTTTGAGTATATTCCTCTCACTCTTACATATGGGTAAATCTCATTTGAATTTTTTCTTTCAGTTGTCAGCCTAGTCAAGGCAGTATTTTCAGCCTACGATGAAGCCAGTGTCATAAGGCTATAAACAAAGCATTGATGTCTCAAAGATAAGAGGATTTGAAGCCATTTATCCCAACGGAATTTGCAAGCACCCCTAGAAGTTTAGATGAAATTTTACGGTGGAAATCAGTTGAGTTTCGGCAATTTGGTTTATACACCGGAATAATTGTCTTGAAAGGTCTAGTTCATGAAGATGTTTACTACGAGTTTTTATTGCTACATTGTGCCTATAGATTACTGTTATGCCCACAAAACTATTTGATTAATCTTCCTATTGCGGAAAACCTGCTGCAATCGTTTGTCGAAAACTTCGCTGCTGTATTTGGAGAAAATAGCGTGACATTCAACGTGCACAGCATTCTACATATTTGTTTTTGCATAAAAAATATTGGATTTTCTGCAAACCTTTGCAGCTTATCCGTTTAAAAACTTCCTACAAAAACTGAAACGAAAAATTAAAAAACCTACTGGTATATTACAGCAAATCCACAATAAATTCAGATATGCTACTTTACAAAAACAAATACGCCCAACCAATTTCATTAGGAAAACGAATATTGTTATAGCATATAAAACCGCTGAACACTATCTAAGTATTTCACAACCAGACAATTTTTGTTGTATAAAACCAGGATTCCCAATTAAAATTACCGGTTTCAATGAGTTTGAGCAATGTGTTAGCGGAATCAAATTGCAACAAGCCGAAAATTAGTAAGCATTAGTCAAACTTCGCAGAGACAATGATGGCAAGATCATCTGCATAACCGATGACATCGAAACCAGATTCAGATAGTTTGATCAAGAGTTCATCCACAACTAGTGACCAGAGTAACGGGGATAAGACTTGTATTTACTGCGCCATGCGGTGTTTCAAATAAAACAATTGAAACTTTAGCTCGAACTAATTTATTGCACAATAAAACTTTATAACTACTAATGTTATTTGCACTACAATGTATTTTGATCTGTTTGTTTTTTTAATGACAAAATTTTGGAGTAGAACTCGGGTATCGCGATCTGATTTCGAGGAACCTTTATAAGCGAGTGAGTAAATGGAGATGCCGGAAATTGGCTGTACCGATATGGACGGGAGAAAACGGCAAGATCACTGAACTTTCGTTCGGTGATCGATGGGAGTGTTCCGACTGATCGTTTTGATCGTGTCGGAAGTTGTTGTGTGACATTGCGTAAAGTTCGGTAATTAAACTTTACGCGGTCACTACATACTCCCCCCCCAGCGTAGCGTTAACGGAATGTTACCGCTTTAGACGGCTTAGCTTCGTTGTCGCGGTCGCAACCGAAGGCTGGCTTTAGCCTGTCAATGGATATTGACTTGGTTGTGCCGTTCAATTTGACAACGAAGTGTTTTCGTAATCGTTTGATTACTTCATATGGGCCCTCATATGGAGGTTCGAAAGGTTTTCGAACTCTGTCGACTCGTATGAAAACGTAGTCGGCGTTCTCCAGGGCTTCTGGCACGTAGACATCCTTTTGGACGGGTTGCCGAGGATGTATTGCCTTAATGTTCTGCATATGAGAACGAAGGCGAGCGAGGAATTCTGATTCTTCAATTGGATTCTCATCCGTTGGGATAGAAATCGAATTGGGAAGTCTCAGATTCTGACCGTATACGAGCTCGGCTGGTGAGCATTGTAAGTCGGTCTTAATTGCCGTGCGTATGCCTAACAAGACAAAGGGCAAGTCTTCACTCCAATGAGTAGTGTTATCCCTTGCCATTAAGGCTGCTTTAAGTTGCCTGTGGAACCGTTCAACCATCCCGTTTGCTTGTGGATGGTAGGCGGTGGTCCGGATTCGATGAGTGCCGAGTAATTTGGCAACTTCATTGAATAGTTTCGATTCGAACTGCGTACCTTGATCGGTTGTGATCTCTAGTGGTACGCCGAATCGTGGGACAAATTCAGTGACGAATTTCTTTGCCACTGTTGAAGCTGAGATATCCCGAATTGGGTATGCTTCAGGCCATCGCGTGAATCTATCGACTATCGTTAAGATATAAGAGTATCCACGAGATGGGGGTAGGGGTCCCACTATATCCATATGGATATGGTCAAATCTATTATTTGGAAGTTTGAAAGCTTCCAATGGAGATTTGGTATGCCGTGAAACTTTGGACTTTTGGCAACCTAGGCATGATCGAGACCACTCATTGCAGTCTTTATTGATCGATGGCCAGAAGTATTTCTTGGTAACGGCTCGTCTTGTAGCACGAATACCAGGATGAGAGAGACTATGTTCGGAGTTGAACGCTAGTCTACGTAAGGAAGTGGGTATATAAGGCCTTGGAATGCCTGTACTAGTTTCACACCACACTTGATGGGCGGTGAATGGTATTGGTGTGAGAACTAATTTTACCCGTGAGCCGTTGCTGGGGTGCTCTTGTAGAGACTTCAACTCTGTGTCACTTTGTTGAGCCTGAGCCAGTGTAGGCAGGTCGAAGGTGACCGAGTCGACGTTGTCGGTTGCTAGTGAGCGCGACAAGTAGTCGGCGACAACGTTTTGTTTACCCGACACATGTCTGATGTCTGTGGTAAACTGAGAGATTAGACCCAAATGTCTGGTCTGTCGAGGGGATCGTTCGGTCTTTGTGTGAAGGGCGCGAACCAGTGGTTTGTGATCAGTATAGACCACGAAATTGCGTCCTTCAACGAAGTAACGGAAGTGTTTGATCGCTGCATAGATTGCGAGGAGTTCGCGATCGAATGCAGAGTACTTCCGTTCTGTTGGTGACAGCTTTTTGGAATAAAAAGCTAGAGGTTGCCACCGATGACCGTTGAATTGTTCCAAAACGCCTCCGATTGCATAATCAGAGGCGTCAGTCGTAAGACTGTATTTTGCATCCTCGATTGGATGGTTCAGCAGAGTTGCTTCAGCCATCGAGGTTTTCACCTTGAGGAATGCCGCCTGACATTCTGCTGGCCAGTCAAAAACTTTATTGGCACGTGAGCGGTTGAGAAGGTCTCTCAAATGCTCGTTTATAGGCACCAACTGTTCAGCCAATTTTGGGATAAATCGGTGATAGAAATTCACCATTCCCAAAAACTTCTGGATCGATTTGACAGAAGTTGGAGGTGCGAGATCAACGATAGCCTGAACCCGATCGGAGGATGGAAGTATTCCATCCTTTGTGATGCGGTGGCTTAGAAACTTAATCTCTGTTGCACCAAAAACGCATTTCTCTAGCTTAATGGTTAGACCGAAGCTATCGAGGCGTTTAAAGAGCTCTTCGAGGTGAACAATATGTTCATCCTCGGTTTTACTGGCGATAAGTATATCGTCCAAGTATACATAAACGAAGTCAAGATCTCTCGTAACTTCATTTATGAACCTTTGAAAGGTTTGTGCTGCATTCCGTAGGCCGAATGGCATACGTGTAAACTCATATAGGCCGAATGGCGTAATGAGTGCAGTCTTATGCACGTCTTCTGGGGCGATTGGTATGTGATGGTATACACGTACCAAGTCAACCTTTGAAAAAATTGTGCAGCCGTGAAAATTCACGGAGAAATTCTGTATATGCGGGATCGGATATCTATCCGGCACAGTGACAGCATTAAGGCGACGGTAGTCGCCGCATGGCCTCCAATCATGTGAGTCCCGTTTAGGAACTAGATGAAGCGGAGATGCTGCGGGGGACGACGAAGGTCGACAAATCCCCAATTCGACCATATGGTCGAACTCTAACTTTGCCACCTTCAGTTTCTCCGGATGGAGTCGCCGAGCGGTGACAAAAGGTAATTGCCCTTTAGTTACAATGTGGTGTTGCACATTGTGTTTAACCGGAAGGTTAAAATTGGGCGGTTTTGTTAACGAAGCGTACTTCGTTAATAGCTCTTTGTATATGCCAATAACTCGGCATGGAAATGTTTCGGGGTTGTAGTCGACGGTAGCGCACACGTTAATGCGAAACTTCGTGCGCTTGTCGACTAAATGCCGATATTCAAAATCGACTGACAATTTGAACTTCGTTAAGAAGTCCGCCCCGATAATGGCTTTAGTGGTGTCGGCTATAATGAAGTTGTAAACGTATCGTCGGCGTAAGCCGAGTTCGAGTTCAAGCAACTTTGTGCCGAAAGTTCGGATCAGTGATCCGTTGGCCGCGTACAGAAGGACGTTCGGGCTACCGTTATGGGCCGGGAACGCCTTGGCGGGAACAATTGAAACGTCAGAGCCCGAATCAATCAGAAAGTCCATCCGATTGTTGGTGTCTCTGACGAATAAACGATATGAGCGGCCGGTTATATGCTCGCTCATGTCGATCCCCAGCCCCTTTAGTTTTTTTTAGGGGTGGCGGTGGCCTTTTTTTTCGCCGGCTTGGCTTGGCCACCGTTGTAGTTGCAGGGGGCTTTGCAGCTGCGTGCTTCACTACCGTAGCGGTAGTGGTAATAGCACAAGCTACCCCTGGCTTGGTTGGCCCCTTGTGGCCGATTGGCCGAGGGCTGTCGAGAGCCGCCCTGTCGATTGGCAGGTGTTCGGCTTCTCTGCTGCCGCGGGTTGCGGTCCAGCTTATCTAGCCGGGCCGTCAGCCTATTGATGGCGCTTTGCAGCGCCACCAATGTGGGCTCCGTTTTGGTAGGTGTTGCGTGGACGGCGGACGCGTATGAGGCGCCTCCATGAGGCAGCACCTCCCATACCTTGTCCGCCGTGGCAGCCAGCCCGGCTAGGGTTTGGTCGGCAGCGGTGGCCAACGTGATCTGGATGGCCTGTGGAAGCCTCCGCTCCCACAGGTTCCTGATCAGATCGTCGTTGACTGCTGAAGATCCGCCAGCTAATGCCTTGAGAGCCTGGAGAAACTCAGAAGGTTTTCTGTCTCCAGGCTCTTGCACTGAAAGTAGCTGCTCGAGTCGACGCTTCTCGGAAGTACCGTATTTCTCGAGCAGGTGCGCTTTAACTTCCTCGTATGAGGAGGTGGCATAATTCACGGTGCTAAGCCGCATTGCCGTTACCGCCTCTTCCGGCAATGCGGCCATCACATTATAAACCTTTTGTTTATCTGACTTGCAGCCCGCCAGGTGAAACATAATTTCTGCCTGGTAAAACCAGGAGGCGGGCTGGTGCACCCAGAACTTCGGGATGTCTAATTTTGACACCGAAGCGGCGTCGACTCCCGAAGGTCCGGGTTTTGGTTCCTCAACCTGTGGAACGTCTTGTTCCATGTACGATTCCCCGGTTCTTGACATTTCGTAAAATTATTGAGAGAGAAAAAATATATAATAAAATAATAAAATCCAAAGAAAACAAAATGTGTTGTATACAACAAATTTCAAAATGAGAAACTGAAATGAAAACTGAAAATAAAATAGCTTAACGCTATGTATCAGTAATAATTAAAGCTGTATATCTATAAATAATAAAAAAAATTTACAAGTATATATGTATGTCTATAAAAAAATGATATATATGTGAGTAATTAATAATGAATTTTAAAACTATATGTTTATATTTATTTAAATTTCCAAAAAAAATAAATATCAGTTTTTTTCCTGTGTTGCTGCCAATTATAAGATGATTTTGTCACCTAGTTCACGATTTGTTTCAGTAATTCAAACCTAAAACAAAATCTTTTATGTGAAGTCTTTTATCACTTATTTTCTGAATGTTTTCAAATTTCTAAGTGATGGTATTCAAAAGTTTCAGCCTTTTAACAAACAATAACTAATTTTAATATTTTAAATAATGTTATTAAAAGGAGATTAATTTGTTAGCACTCGGAATGTAATGTATTTGATTAGTTCATTCTGTGAATGCGGAAAATACTTTATATACGAATGTACATAATGTTAAGGTGGATTAAATTCATGTGTCACTTAGCTCTAATCCCTTGCTTCTGTCATGATCAATTGTTTTTCGTTATCCTCTTTGTGCTGGTTTTTTTTACTGTATTGCATTTACTGTTGGCCTGTTGCACTTGAAATTTCAGCGTATCCCGTTAGATAAAAATATTCTTTTAGCTAGCATATGCAGCCATTAATTCATGAAATTTTATGTTTTATTAATTATCTCAATTATTATTTTCTTTTCTGATTTTTTAGAAAAACTTGAAATCACTTCTACAGCACTTTTTCGCGTGTTTACGTTCGGAGTCACCAATGTATTTACTGCGCCATGCGGTGTTTCAAATAAAACAATTGAAACTTTAGCTCGAACTAATTTATTGCACAATAAAACTTTATAACTACTAATGTTATTTGCACTACAATGTATTTTGATCTGTTTGTTTTTTTAATGACAAAATTTTGGAGTAGAACTCGGGTATCGCGATCTGATTTCGAGGAACCTTTATAAGCGAGTGAGTAAATGGAGATGCCGGAAATTGGCTGTACCGATATGGACGGGAGAAAACGGCAAGATCACTGAACTTTCGTTCGGTGATCGATGGGAGTGTTCCGACTGATCGTTTTGATCGTGTCGGAAGTTGTTGTGTGACATTGCGTAAAGTTCGGTAATTAAACTTTACGCGGTCACTACAGACTCCACCTTGAGGGCAACCCTTAATAGCCTTAACACTAATGGTGGAGACACCTAGGGTAGAAGAAATGTCACGATCTGCAAGCATGGCATTTATCCACTCAATCGTGTGAGGATCCAAATTTCTAAGAGCCAGTGCTCTAGAGATAGAATCATAGCCAGTGTTATCGAAAGCACCTTCGATGTCAAGGAACGCGCATAGGGCAGTTTCTTTAGCGAGGAAGGCTTTTTCGATTTTACTGACCAGGTGGTGTAAAGCAACCTCTGTTGATTTACCCTTAGAGTAAGCGAACTGGGAGCTAAGTAGAGGGAGAGTGAGCTCCAGTTTGCACCTAATATGAAGATCTAGCAGCCTTTCCATTGTTTTCAAAAGAAAAGAGGTTAAGCTGATAGGTCTGTACGATTTAGGCAGCTCGAGGGGTCTGTTGCCCTGTTTCGGGATAAAAACCACCACGACTTTCCTCCAGATGGTTGGAATGTATCCCCAATTGAAGCTGGCTCTAAAGAGGCAGACCAGATTGTTGATGATCAGTTCAAGGCCCTTCTGAAGAAGTGCCGGAAAAATTCCGTCTCCTCCGGGGGACTTATAGGGTTGAAAAGAGGCCACTGCCCATTTAACCTTGTCACGGTCGAAGATATTCCCTGAAAGACTGCGGGAATAGCGGTCTGGGATAGTCCTGTGACTACACCCAGCATCCAATGGATAAGCGGTCTGGAGGATTGACCCTGGAAAGTGCTCTCTGATCAGGTACCTTAAGGTTTCCTCATGGTTAGAGGTGTAGGAGCCATCCTACTTTTTGAGAAGGCCCACTCCATTGAAGGAGTCTTTAGAAAGTAGCTTTTGGAGTCTAGTCGCCTCTGGTAGAGTCTGAATGCTCTCACCAGGCAATCCTTTTGGAACGTCTCAACTCCTTGTGGTTATATTTCATATGTTGTTAGCGGTTAGGTTTTAATTACTATTATCTGTTATAATTCATAGATTAATAGCAGGTCTATTTCAATTGTTATTAATATTTACATTTCGTATATTATTAGCGATTATATTTTTAAAAAAGTATGAGTATGTGTATACAAGGAGCAACTGCAAGGTCGGCAGATGCAAAACCCGTTTAAAAATTATGTACATTAATAGATACGTCTTAAACAGAAAATAATTTGCTTATGTTAAAGCTGCACTTCTCAAAATTGGTCACAAATTGGGACTGAAATCCGAAGAGAAACAAACCTCTGCAACGTCAATTATAGGAAGTATCTCAGTAGTATCTTTTTAAATACAATTCTTCCTTCATATAATACAAATTCAAATATAAATATATGCACAACGAAACTGAAAGGTCGACAGATGCAAATCAGTTTAGAAATTCTGTAAATTAATAAATACTCACAAATAGCAATTAATTAGCTTATGTTAAAGCTGCAATTCTCGAAATTGGTCACAAATTGGGACTGAAATCCGAAGAGAAAAAACCTCTGCAACGTCAATTATAGGAAGTATTTCAGTAGTATCTTTTTAAATACAATGCTTCCTTCATATGATTCCTGAATAAAAGTAGAAATATATGCAAAAAGAACACCTAAAATGTCGATTATAGGAAGTATTTCAGTTGTATCTTTTTAAATGCAATTCTTCCTTCATATACTTCCCGTTACGGCATTGATTCTAACCAACTCATCCATTATAGGCGAGATGTCCCGCGCACAAGGTAAGTGTGATGTATATTATTTAGACATCATCATTCCTCTGTACTAATATAACTTACTGCCGTTTGAGAAAGCTTAGAGATTTTTTCAATATATACTTCATCCTTACAACCAAGCAATATGTAGAGAAACTGAAACTTAATACTTAAATTTACAAATAACTCCCGGGTTTTAGTTTCGAATCGTTTCGATTCGGTTCCGCCATCACCAAAAATTTAATCACTTCTCGATACTTGTTGCGCTCATTATCCCTCCTCGGGCCTTCCCTGATCCTATCTCCACTTAACTCCGCAAGATTTTTCCATCCCAATCATACAAAAAAAAATTTTCCAACTTTTATTTATTTATTTATTTTTGAAGTTATACTTCTTTAGGCGCGTTTTGAAAAATATTATAGGAGTGAATTTTGACAAATTCGCAACGCAACGCAAGGAGGATATGGGCGAAGGGGTGGAGACAGTGGAGGGTAAGCATTTCAACTTCCATTCTTCATGCGCACTGGGATTATCATTATTATGCACGGTATACAGAAAACGAAGGTATGTAATGTAAAAGCGACGACAGCTTCGAATACCGTAAAAAATGGGCGCCTAGTGACGTCAGCCGTAATGCTGAACCAGCAACAACAGCTTCTAAAGCACTAAAATACCGTGTGTGTATTCAAATGCGACCTGACGGAATGTTCCATGAATGGAATGCATGCCAAGCAAAGGTCGGACTACTTTTAACTTTTTCTGTAATGCCGCATTCGAAATAGCACACACAAGTATGCACAACAAACACATGCACCTTGCATGCACTCGTTACTTAGATTTTCGGGCTATGTGTACCATGCAATTTTATGAACCTCTGAATGCAATGCATGTACGCTTGCATATGTCTGAATTTTCTCAAGCGTACTATAGATCCTACAGACTTTCCACTATATCTATTGCATATTACTAGCCGTTGGCCACAAAAGTTTTACTTCTAAAGTGTGGTTTTAAGCCCACTCATATTTTTTCGAAGTTATACTTCTTTAGGCGCGCTTTGAAAAATATTATAGGAGTGAATTTTGACGAATTCGCAAGGCAACGCAAGGAGGATATGGGCGAAGGGGTGGAGGCAGTGGAGGGTAAGCATTTCAACTTCCATTCTTCATGCGCACTGGGATTATCATTATTATGCACGGTATACAGAAAACGAAGGTAATGTAAAAGCGACGACAGCTTCGAATACCGTAAAAAATGGGCGCCTAGTGACGTCAGCCGTAATGCTGAAACAACAACAACAGCTTCGATTTATATGGAAAGTGTCCCCCACGTGACATCAGCACTAAAATACCGTAACGGTATACAGTCTTTTACATTACCATTGTTTCTGAATACCGTGATTACTATGGGCATATGAAAACTCGCAGCCGATGCCGGCTCACGATGCCGATGGGTGAGGGGGTTTTTATGCTGAGGCTATGGAGGGAAATAAATTTCATGTTCGAGTCATCAGCTAAGCGTATGTTTGGTTTTTCGTGGGCATAGGGAGATTCGTAGTGTTTATTGTGTGCTGTTTGTAGGTGAGGGGTTTTCCTGGATGGAAGGCAATTTCTCTAACTCGTAGTGTAATATCATAGACTCGCCAAGTTTTTAACTTGTAAAAAGTGGCAAAATATTGTATTTTAACACTTTTTACTGCACGTGCATTACCGGTGATAAGTTGGTTAGGGATCCGAGTGAATAAATTGAATGAAATTGATAAGGTGACCAGTTTTGGTGACCAGTTCATGGTGGTTTTTTCGTGTTAATTTAGGGAAAAAATGTTGGATTTATGTGATAATGAAATTAAAAGTGAATTTAAAATCTTTAAAAATTATTACGGAATAGTTATTAAAACATAAGTGCAAGTACCACCACACAACATGAATAACAAAAATTTTGAACTTTTCCTGCACATTTTTCTGCTTTAATATTTTAAAATTATTCTTTAAGAAGCTTTAATCACTTTAAATTCACTTATAACTCAATAACCGCACAAATTCAACATTTTTGCCCTAAAATAACTCGACAAAACCTTAAAACGTATTGGTTCACTAAATTTTTGAAATTGTTTTAATTCAATCACTGAAACACTAATCACTGGTAATCCAGGTGCAGAAATAAGTGATAAAATACAATATTTTACAACTTTTTATTGCAAAAATAAACTTAAAAACTTGGCTCCACCATGTTATTACACGAGAAATGTCCTCCATTCAAGCAAATGTAGGATCGGCACCGGCTGCCTCCAGGCCTGTAGCTACGATGGGTTTGCTTCAGGCCCTATCAGAACCTCAAATATGCAGCGTACTGCAAATTTAAGACATGATATGAACGTGCAGTACGCTGCTTTGTTTGTCATTTTACCAGCCTCAGCCAATTGAAAAACTTTGATTGCAGCGTGCTGCATTTTTATCTCATGCCCTAATTTACGCTGCCAATTTTGATGTTCTGATACGGCCTGCGGACGATATAGGTGAAGGGGTAGAGCAAAAATTACCCACAAAGATACGACGCTCTCAAATTTTCCATAGGCTCCCTTGCGAGTGAATATATCAATCGACAAGGTGCTAGCGAGACAAAATTCAATTTAAAAACAAAACAAAAATCGCAGAAAGAGAGGGTAAATAAAGAAATGTTATTTCACGAAGTGCGAAAGAGACGCACTGATTTCTCTTCTCCGCAATTTTTTGTGCCGTCTGGACTTTTATTTTGCTTGTGTGAATTCATGTACCATCTTCGTGTACTTCCTGCTTTGCATGTGTTTGTGTAGTTTGCCGTTGCACTGCCCTCTCGCCATTCCGGAGCGCGTATATGAATAGATTAGAATGAATAGATTTTTACTTTCCTTTTTCTTCGCACAGAAAGGATTACATTGTCGTATCTTTCTGAGTAATTTTTGGGTAGAGGCTATAAAGGGCAAGCATTGCAACTCCAATCCTTTAGCTATTAAGTTTATTATTATATGGGCATATGAAAATTCGTAGCCAAAGTCCGTTCACGATATCCATTGGTGAGGAGTTTTTAACCAGAGGCTATGGAGGGAAATAAATTACAAATCCTAGTTTTCAACTAAAGCCGGCTCTAAACGATGCTATGAGCACTTTCCAACGTTGGACCTTTGATGGTAGAACGCATTGTGTGGCCACTACTCGAACTATGAATGTCCAATGTCAAGCGTGCAACGATGGTGTTTGAAAGGTTCGGAGTGTTGTCACTCAAACGTTGGAAGCGTTGATGCTGTATTTGCCGATACATTAATGTCCTTATTATGAAACTCTTCGTATCATATCATATTTCAATTACACTAACCCACTCAATTTAATTGAGTAACAACTAAAAGAAGAAGCTAAGGAAGTGACCAGAATTTGGAAGTGGCGTTTATTTCAGTAGTGGCAAAGGAAGTAGAATGAATCTACCCAAGGTCGATGAACCCACAGGTGAGTTACGAGAGCATACCGGCAAAATGAGTCTACGCAACGCCTGGAATTCCTCATTGTGACAGAGGACACAGACGACGTCCTTTTGGATTGCCGGAGATTAGCCGAGCAAACTGCTGCACTGTAACCTACAGCTAAAGGCACGGCTAAGAGCAACGAAGGTCTTAGACTATAATGGTACGATCGTTTGATCTACTGACTAAAGTGGAGGAGAAGCTAAATTCCTCAATCAGAAGCTAATGCGGAAATGAACAAAAAAGAAGTGAGTTGGGCTTAGAAGTACCAGTAGTATTATCTGGTAAATAAATGCTGATCCAGCTTTGCGACGCATATTAAGCTTATCATTCATTACGTTTTGGCCAGTCTTAAGAGAATTTCATGAGCATCTTAAGCCCATCTTAAGATAATTGTAATTAGGCCTAATTACCAAACTAGTTGTGATTTTAGTTAGGATTAGAATACGGTAAAACCGACAGCCTTGAGCGTGTCTGCATCATAATGCTTGCACCTTCCAACGCACGAAAATAGAAAGAATCCAATAAAATATTTGTGTAGAAATTAAAAATTAGTCTTAAAATCACGCCAAAGAAGTATAACTTCTAATAGTCCAATCAATGTACGGAATCACCATGTTAATTTCCAGACAATTGAAGGCAGGAAAAAAAAATATGGGCGTGTAGAACACTTAATTTGAAGAATGATAGCGTTTTTTTTACGGAACTGCATTGGCGAACTTAACCTAAAAAATTCGCTAAAGTCAAAAAACCGATTTTTCGCCAATAAAACAAAAAGTTGAGCTCGGATCCGAAAAAGTTAAATTATAAAGTTATAGGTATTAAAATTATCTTTCAATTGATGTGGTACAAAATATTGGTTAGTGTCTTATACATGGAGAAAAATGCTAAAACCGCTAAAAATCGCTTCTTTTTCTTTTATTTTTTTCTTTTTATTGATGCGACCTAGAAACTTTTTATTTGGTAAAAATGTTGCTTTGGCAATCTGAAAACTCATTATTTTTTTTGGCTCGAAATTTTGCAAAATATGGGTGAAATTTCGATTTATGTAAAAAAAGCGTTTTCGTAAAATCCTTCGTCTACAGCTCCTCGACCTCGTAGGACATTTTTTCGAAGCTCTTTTTCTTCGTTAAGAGTTGGACTATCATGCACTATAAGTTTAAATTAGAGTTTTTCAATTTTATGTACAAAAAACTCCACCGCAAAAAAGACAAGTTTTTTTGCCGCAAAAAAGACAAGTTTTTGTACTGCAAGTTTTTTATTTCATTATTTTTCGACTCTAAACTACTATTTAATAAAAGTTTATATTCTTTTTACTAATTTTAAAATAAAATAAATTAATCGTACGACCGTCAACAGCGAAGACATTTTTTTAAATTACGGAGCCTTTTTCCTTTGTTAAATACCTGTGAATTTGAGACATATTGTTGTTCAATACTTACTGTACTACATACATACAAGTTGTTATTGACGTCTCAACAGCACGGATCTTT
>CATLJY010000145.1:0-59121 GCA_949987705.1 Thereva unica
ATGAATGTAACTTAATTTCGATGAATTAAGTGAATTTAAGTTATTTTCGATGTATTCGATGTATGAAACTCAATTTCGATGAATTAAGTGAATTTAACTTATTTTCGATGTATTCGATGAATGTAACTTAATTTCGATGAATTAAGTGATTTCAAGTTATTTTCGATGTATTCGATGAATGTAACTTGATTTCGATGAATTAAGTGAATTGAACTTATTTTCGATGTATTCGATGTATGAAACTCAATTTCGATGAATTAAGTGAATTTAACTTATTTTCGATGTATTCGATGAATATAACTTAATTTCGGTGAATTAAGTGAATTTAAGTTATTTTCGATGTATTCGATGAATGTAACTTAATTTCGATGAATTAAGTGAATTTAACTTATTTTCGATGTATTCGATGAATGTAACTCAATTTCGATGAATTAAGTGAATTTAACTTATTTTCGATGTATTCGATGAATGTAACTTAATTTCGATGAATTAAGTGATTTCAAGTTATTTTCGATGAATTCGATGAATGTAACTTGATTTCGATGAATTAAGTGAATTTAAGTTATTTTCGATGTATTCGATGTATGAAACTCAATTTCGATGAATTAAGTGAATTTAACTTATTTTCGATGTATTCGATGAATGTAACTTAATTTCGATGAATTAAGTGATTTCAAGTTATTTTCGATGTATTCGATGAATGTAACTTAATTTCGATGAATTAAGTGAATTTAAGTTATTTTCGATGTATTCGATGTATGAAACTCAATTTCGATGAATTAAGTGAATTTAACTTATTTTCGATGTATTCGATGAATATAACTTAATTTCGGTGAATTAAGTGAATTTAAGTTATTTTCGATGTATTCGATGAATGTAACTTAATTTCGATGAATTAAGTGAATTTCACTTATTTTCGATGTATTCGATGAATGTAACTTAATTTCGATGAATTAAGTGATTTCAAGTTATTTTCGATGTATTCGATGTATGAAACTCAATTTCGATGAATTAAGTGAATTTAACTTATTTTCGATGTATTCGATGAATGTAACTTAATTTCGATGAATTAAGTGATTTCAAGTTATTTTCGATGTATTCGATGAATGTAACTTAATTTCGATGAATTAAGTGATTTCAAGTTATTTTCGATGTATTCGATGTATGAAACTCAATTTCGATGAATTAAGTGAATTTAACTTATTTTCGATGTATTCGATGAATGTAACTTAATTTCGATGAATTAAGTGAATTTAACTTATTTTCGATGTATTCGATGAATATAACTTAATTTCGGTGAATTAAGTGAATTTAAGTTATTTTCGATGTATTCGATGAATGTAACTTAATTTCGATGAATTAAGTGATTTCAAGTTATTTTCGATGTATTCGATGTATGAAACTCAATTTCGATGAATTAAGTGAATTTAACTTATTTTCGATGTATTCGATGAATGTAACTTAATTTCGATGAATTAAGTGATTTCAAGTTATTTTCGATGTATTCGATGTATGAAACTCAATTTCGATGAATTAAGTGAATTTAAGTTATTTTCGATGTATTCGATGAATGTAACTTAATTTCGATGAATTAAGTGATTTCAAGTTATTTTCGATGTATTCGATGAATGTAACTCAATTTCGATGAATTAAGTGAATTTAAGTTATTTTCGATGTATTCGATGTATGAAACTCAATTTCGATGAATTAAATGATTTCAAGTTATTTTCGATGTATTCGATGTATGAAACTCAATTTCGATGAATTAAGTGAATTTAACTTATTTTCGATGTATTCGATGAATGTAACTTAATTTCGATGAATTAAGTGATTTCAAGTTATTTTCGATGAATTCGATGAATGTAACTTGATTTCGATGAATTAAGTGAATTTAAGTTATTTTCGATGTATTCGATGTATGAAACTCAATTTCGATGAATTAAGTGAATTTAACTTATTTTCGATGTATTCGATGAATGTAACTTAATTTCGATGAATTAAGTGATTTCAAGTTATTTTCGATGTATTCGATGAATGTAACTTAATTTCGATGAATTAAGTGAATTTAACTTATTTTCGATGTATTCGATGAATATAACTTAATTTCGGTGAATTAAGTGTATTTAAGTTATTTTCGATGTATTCGATGTATGAAACTCAATTTCGATGAATTAAGTGAATTTAACTTATTTTCGATGTATTCGATGAATGTAACTTAATTTCGATGAATTAAGTGATTTCAAGTTATTTTCGATGTATTCGATGTATGAAACTCAATTTCGATGAATTAAGTGAATTTAACTTATTTTCGATGTATTCGATGAATGTAACTTAATTTCGATGAATTAAGTGATTTCAAGTTATTTTCGATGTATTCGATGAATGTAACTTAATTTCGATGAATTAAGTGAATATAAGTTATTTTTTATGTATTCGATGTATGAAACTCAATTTCGATGAATTAAGTGAATTTAACTTATTTTCGATGTATTCGATGAATGTAACTTAATTTCGATGAATTAAGTGAATTTAAGTTATTTTCGATGTATTCGATGTATGAAACTCAATTTCGATGAATTAAGTGAATTTATCTTATTTTCGATGTATTCGATGAATACAACTTAATTTCGATGAATTAAGTGAATTGAACTTATTTTCGATGTATTCGATGAATGTAACTTAATTTCGATGAATTAAGTGAATATAAGTTATTTTTTATGTATTCGATGTATGAAACTCAATTTCGATGAATTAAGTGAATTTAACTTATTTTCGATGTATTCGATGAATGTAACTTAATTTCGATGAATTAAGTGAATTTAAGTTATTTTCGATGTATTCGATGTATGAAACTCAATTTCGATGAATTAAGTGAATTTAACTTATTTTCGATGTATTCGATGAATGTAACTCAATTTTGATGAATTAAGTGAATTGAACTTATTTTCGATGTATTCGGTGAATGTAACTTAATTTCGATGAATTAAGTGAATTGAACTTATTTTCGATGTATTCGATGAATATAACTTAATTTCGGTGAATTAAGTGAATTTAAGTTATTTTCGATGTATTCGATGTATGAAACTCAATTTCGATGAATTAAGTGAATTTAACTTATTTTCGATGTATTCGATGAATGTAACTTAATTTCGATGAATTAAGCGATTTCAAGTTATTTTCGATGTATTCGATGTATGAAACTCAATTTCGATGAATTAAGTGAATTTAACTTATTTTCGATGTATTCGATGAATGTAACTTAATTTCGATGAATTAAGTGAATTTAACTTATTTTCGATGTATTCGATGAATGTAACTTAATTTCGATGAATTAAGTGAATTTAACTTATTTTCGATGTATTCGATGAATATAGCTTAATTTCGATGAATTAAGTGATTTCAAGTTATTTTCGATGTATTCGATGAATGTAACTTAATTTCGATGAATTAAGTGAATATAAGTTATTTTCGATGTATTCGATGTATGAAACTCAATTTCGATGAATTAAGTGAATTTAACTTATCTTCGATGTATTCGATGAATGTAACTCAATTTCGATGAATTAAGTGAATTTAACTTATTTTCGATGTATTCGATGAATGTAACTTAATTTCGATGAATTAAGTGATTTCAAGTTATTTTCGATGTATTCGATGAATGTAACTTGATTTCGATGAATTAAGTGAATTTAAGTTATTTTCGATGTATTCGATGTATGAAACTCAATTTCGATGAATTAAGTGAATTTAACTTATTTTCGATGTATTCGATGAATGTAACTTAATTTCGATGAATTAAGTGATTTCAAGTTATTTTCGATGTATTCGATGAATGTAACTTGATTTCGATGAATTAAGTGAATTGAACTTATTTTCGATGTATTCGATGTATGAAACTCAATTTCGATGAATTAAGTGAATTTAACTTATTTTCGATGTATTCGATGAATATAACTTAATTTCGGTGAATTAAGTGAATTTAAGTTATTTTCGATGTATTCGATGAATGTAACTTAATTTCGATGAATTAAGTGAATTTAACTTATTTTCGATGTATTCGATGAATGTAACTCAATTTCGATGAATTAAGTGAATTTAACTTATTTTCGATGTATTCGATGAATGTAACTTAATTTCGATGAATTAAGTGATTTCAAGTTATTTTCGATGAATTCGATGAATGTAACTTGATTTCGATGAATTAAGTGAATTTAAGTTATTTTCGATGTATTCGATGTATGAAACTCAATTTCGATGAATTAAGTGAATTTAACTTATTTTCGATGTATTCGATGAATGTAACTCAATTTCGATGAATTAAGTGAATTTAACTTATTTTCGATGTATTCGATGAATGTAACTTGATTTCGATGAATTAAGTGAATTGAACTTATTTTCGATGTATTCGATGTATGAAACTCAATTTCGATGAATTAAGTGAATTTAACTTATTTTCGATGTATTCGATGAATATAACTTAATTTCGGTGAATTAAGTGAATTTAAGTTATTTTCGATGTATTCGATGAATGTAACTTAATTTCGATGAATTAAGTGAATTTAAGTTATTTTCGATGTATTCGATGTATGAAACTCAATTTCGATGTATTAAGTGAATTTAACTTATTTTCGATGTATTCGATGAATGTAACTTAATTTCGATGAATTAAGTGATTTCAAGTTATTTTCGATGTATTCGATGAATGTAACTTGATTTCGATGAATTAAGTGATTTCAAGTTATTTTCGATGTATTCGATGAATGTAACTTGATTTCGATGAATTAAGTGATTTCAAGTTATTTTCGATGTATTCGATGTATGAAACTCAATTTCGATGAATTAAGTGAATTTAACTTATTTTCGATGTATTCGATGAATGTAACTTAATTTCGATGAATTAAGTGAATTTAACTTATTTTCGATGTATTCGATGAATGTAACTTAATTTCGATGAATTAAGTGAATTTAAGTTATTTTCGATGTATTCGATGTATGAAACTCAATTTCGATGAATTAAGTGAATTTAACTTATTTTCGATGTATTCGATGAATGTAACTTAATTTCGATGAATTAAGTGATTTCAAGTTATTTTCGATGTATTCGATGAATGTAACTTAATTTCGATGAATTAAGTGATTTCAAGTTACTTTCGATGTATTCGATGTATGAAACTCAATTTCGATGAATTAAGTGAATTTAACTTATTTTCGATGTATTCGATGAATGTAACTTAATTTCGATGAATTAAGTGATTTCAAGTTATTTTCGATGTATTCGATGTATGAAACTCAATTTCGATGAATTAAGTGAATTTAACTTATTTTCGATGTATTCGATGAATGTAACTTAATTTCGATGAATTAAGTGAATTTAACTTATTTTCGATGTATTCGATGAATATAACTTAATTTCGGTGAATTAAGTGAATTTAAGTTATTTTCGATGTATTCGATGAATGTAACTTAATTTCGATGAATTAAGTGAATTTAAGTTATTTTCGATGTATTCGATGTATGAAACTCAATTTCGATGAATTAAGTGAATTTAACTTATTTTCGATGTATTCGATGAATGTAACTTAATTTTGATGAATTAAGTGATTTCAAGTTATTTTCGATGTATTCGATGAATGTAACTTGATTTCGATGAATTAAGTGAATTGAACTTATTTTCGATGTATTCGATGTATGAAACTCAATTTCGATGAATTAAGTGAATTTAACTTATTTTCGATGTATTCGATGAATATAACTTAATTTCGGTGAATTAAGTGAATTTAAGTTATTTTCGATGTATTCGATGAATGTAACTTAATTTCGATGAATTAAGTGAATTTAACTTATTTTCGATGTATTCGATGAATGTAACTCAATTTCGATGAATTAAGTGAATTTAACTTATTTTCGATGTATTCGATGAATGTAACTTAATTTCGATGAATTAAGTGATTTCAAGTTATTTTCGATGAATTCGATGAATGTAACTTGATTTCGATGAATTAAGTGAATTTAAGTTATTTTCGATGTATTCGATGTATGAAACTCAATTTCGATGAATTAAGTGAATTTAACTTATTTTCGATGTATTCGATGAATGTAACTTAATTTCGATGAATTAAGTGATTTCAAGTTATTTTCGATGTATTCGATGAATGTAACTTAATTTCGATGAATTAAGTGAATTTAAGTTATTTTCGATGTATTCGATGTATGAAACTCAATTTCGATGAATTAAGTGAATTTAACTTATTTTCGATGTATTCGATGAATATAACTTAATTTCGGTGAATTAAGTGAATTTAAGTTATTTTCGATGTATTCGATGAATGTAACTTAATTTCGATGAATTAAGTGAATTTCACTTATTTTCGATGTATTCGATGAATGTAACTTAATTTCGATGAATTAAGTGATTTCAAGTTATTTTCGATGTATTCGATGTATGAAACTCAATTTCGATGAATTAAGTGAATTTAACTTATTTTCGATGTATTCGATGAATGTAACTTAATTTCGATGAATTAAGTGATTTCAAGTTATTTTCGATGTATTCGATGAATGTAACTTAATTTCGATGAATTAAGTGATTTCAAGTTATTTTCGATGTATTCGATGTATGAAACTCAATTTCGATGAATTAAGTGAATTTAACTTATTTTCGATGTATTCGATGAATGTAACTTAATTTCGATGAATTAAGTGAATTTAACTTATTTTCGATGTATTCGATGAATATAACTTAATTTCGGTGAATTAAGTGAATTTAAGTTATTTTCGATGTATTCGATGAATGTAACTTAATTTCGATGAATTAAGTGATTTCAAGTTATTTTCGATGTATTCGATGTATGAAACTCAATTTCGATGAATTAAGTGAATTTAACTTATTTTCGATGTATTCGATGAATGTAACTTAATTTCGATGAATTAAGTGATTTCAAGTTATTTTCGATGTATTCGATGTATGAAACTCAATTTCGATGAATTAAGTGAATTTAACTTATTTTCGATGTATTCGATGAATGTAACTTAATTTCGATGAATTAAGTGATTTCAAGTTATTTTCGATGTATTCGATGAATGTAACTTAATTTCGATGAATTAAGTGATTTCAAGTTATTTTCGATGTATTCGATGAATGTAACTCAATTTCGATGAATTAAGTGAATTTAAGTTATTTTCGATGTATTCGATGTATGAAACTCAATTTCGATGAATTAAATGATTTCAAGTTATTTTCGATGTATTCGATGTATGAAACTCAATTTCGATGAATTAAGTGAATTTAACTTATTTTCGATGTATTCGATGAATGTAACTTAATTTCGATGAATTAAGTGATTTCAAGTTATTTTCGATGAATTCGATGAATGTAACTTGATTTCGATGAATTAAGTGAATTTAAGTTATTTTCGATGTATTCGATGTATGAAACTCAATTTCGATGAATTAAGTGAATTTAACTTATTTTCGATGTATTCGATGAATGTAACTTAATTTCGATGAATTAAGTGATTTCAAGTTATTTTCGATGTATTCGATGAATGTAACTTAATTTCGATGAATTAAGTGAATTTAACTTATTTTCGATGTATTCGATGAATATAACTTAATTTCGGTGAATTAAGTGAATTTAAGTTATTTTCGATGTATTCGAAGTATGAAACTCAATTTCGATGAATTAAGTGAATTTAACTTATTTTCGATGTATTCGATGAATGTAACTTAATTTCGATGAATTAAGTGATTTCAAGTTATTTTCGATGTATTCGATGTATGAAACTCAATTTCGATGAATTAAGTGAATTTAACTTATTTTCGATGTATTCGATGAATGTAACTTAATTTCGATGAATTAAGTGATTTCAAGTTATTTTCGATGTATTCGATGAATGTAACTTAATTTCGATGAATTAAGTGAATATAAGTTATTTTTTATGTATTCGATGTATGAAACTCAATTTCGATGAATTAAGTGAATTTAACTTATTTTCGATGTATTCGATGAATGTAACTTAATTTCGATGAATTAAGTGAATTTAAGTTATTTTCGATGTATTCGATGTATGAAACTCAATTTCGATGAATTAAGTGAATTTATCTTATTTTCGATGTATTCGATGAATGCAACTTAATTTCGATGAATTAAGTGAATTGAACTTATTTTCGATGTATTCGATGAATGTAACTTAATTTCGATGAATTAAGTGAATATAAGTTATTTTTTATGTATTCGATGTATGAAACTCAATTTCGATGAATTAAGTGAATTTAACTTATTTTCGATGTATTCGATGAATGTAACTTAATTTCGATGAATTAAGTGAATTTAAGTTATTTTCGATGTATTCGATGTATGAAACTCAATTTCGATGAATTAAGTGAATTTAACTTATTTTCGATGTATTCGATGAATGTAACTCAATTTTGATGAATTAAGTGAATTGAACTTATTTTCGATGTATTCGGTGAATGTAACTTAATTTCGATGAATTAAGTGAATTGAACTTATTTTCGATGTATTCGATGAATATAACTTAATTTCGGTGAATTAAGTGAATTTAAGTTATTTTCGATGTATTCGATGTATGAAACTCAATTTCGATGAATTAAGTGAATTTAACTTATTTTCGATGTATTCGATGAATGTAACTTAATTTCGATGAATTAAGCGATTTCAAGTTATTTTCGATGTATTCGATGTATGAAACTCAATTTCGATGAATTAAGTGAATTTAACTTATTTTCGATGTATTCGATGAATGTAACTTAATTTCGATGAATTAAGTGAATTTAACTTATTTTCGATGTATTCGATGAATGTAACTTAATTTCGATGAATTAAGTGAATTTAACTTATTTTCGATGTATTCGATGAATATAGCTTAATTTCGATGAATTAAGTGATTTCAAGTTATTTTCGATGTATTCGATGAATGTAACTTAATTTCGATGAATTAAGTGAATATAAGTTATTTTCGATGTATTCGATGTATGAAACTCAATTTCGATGAATTAAGTGAATTTAACTTATCTTCGATGTATTCGATGAATGTAACTCAATTTCGATGAATTAAGTGAATTGAACTTATTTTCGATGTATTCGATGAATGTAACTTAATTTCGATGAATTAAGTGATTTCAAGTTATTTTCGATGAATTCGATGAATGTAACTTGATTTCGATGAATTAAGTGAATATAAGTTATTTTCGATGTATTCGATGTATGAAACTCAATTTCGATGAATTAAGTGAATTTAACTTATTTTCGATGTATTCGATGAATGTAACTTAATTTCGATGAATTAAGTGATTTCAAGTTATTTTCGATGTATTCGATGAATGTAACTTAATTTCGATGAATTAAGTGAATATAAGTTATTTTCGATGTATTCGATGTATGAAACTCAATTTCGATGAATTAAGTGAATTTAACTTATTTTCGATGTATTCGATGAATGTAACTTAATTTCGATGGATTAAGTGAATTGAACTTATTTTCGATGTATTCGATGAATATAACTTAATTTCGGTGAATTAAGTGAATTTAAGTTATTTTCGATGTATTCGATGTATGAAACTCAATTTCGATGAATTAAGTGAATTTAACTTATTTTCGATGTATTCGATGAATGTAACTTAGTTTCGATGAATTAAGTGATTTCAAGTTATTTTCGATGAATTCGATGAATGTAACTTGATTTCGATGAATTAATTGAATTTAAGTTATTTTCGATGTATTCGATGTATGAAACTCAATTTCGATGAATTAAGTGAATTTAACTTATTTTCGATGTATTCGATGAATGTAACTCAATTTCGATGAATTAAGTGAATTTAACTTATTTTCGATGTATTCGATGAATGTAACTTAATTTCGATGAATTAAGTGAATTTAACTTATTTTCGATGTATTCGATGAATGTAACTTAATTTCGATGAATTAAGTAAATTTAACTTATTTTCGATGTATTCGATGAATATAACTTAATTTCGATGAATTAAGTGATTTCAAGTTATTTTCGATGTATTCGATGAATGTAACTTAATTTCGATGAATTAAGTGAATTTAAGTTATTTTCGATGTATTCGATGTATGAAACTCAATTTCGATGAATTAAGTGAATTTAACTTATTTTCGATGTATTCGATGAATGTAACTTAATTTCGATGAATTAAGTGATTTCAAGTTATTTTCGATGTATTCGATGAATGTAACTTAGTTTCGATGAATTAAGTGAATTTAAGTTATTTTCGATGTATTCGATGTATGAAACTCAATTTCGATGAATTAAGTGAATTTAACTTATTTTCGATGTATTCGATGAATGTAACTTAATTTCGATGAATTAAGTGATTTCAAGTTATTTTCGATGAATTCGATGAATGTAACTTGATTTCGATGAATTAAGTGAATATAAGTTATTTTCGATGTATTCGATGTATGAAACTCAATTTCGATGAATTAAGTGAATTTAACTTATTTTCGATGTATTCGATGAATGTAACTTAATTTCGATGAATTAAGTTATTTCAAGTTATTTTCGATGAATTCGATGAATGTAACTTGATTTCGATGAATTAAGTGAATATAAGTTATTTTCGATGTATTCGATGTATGAAACTCAATTTCGATGAATTAAGTGAATTTAACTTATTTTCGATGTATTCGATGAATGTAACTTAATTTCGATGAATTAAGTGATTTCAAGTTAATTTCGATGTATTCGATGAATGTAACTTAATTTCGATGAATTAAGTGAATATAAGTTATTTTCGATGTATTCGATGAATGTAACTTAATTTCGATGAATTAAGTGAATTTAAGTTATTTTCGATGTATTCGATGTATGAAACTCATTTTCGATGAATTAAGTGAATTGAACTTATTTTCGATGTATTCGATGAATGTAACTTAATTTCGATGAATTAAGTGATTTCAAGTTATTTTCGATGAATTCGATGAATGTAACTTGATTTCGATGAATTAAGTGAATATAAGTTATTTTCGATGTATTCGATGTATGAAACTCAATTTCGATGAATTAAGTGAATTTAACTTATTTTCGATGTATTCGATGAATGTAACTTAATTTCGATGAATTAAGTGATTTCAAGTTATTTTCGATGTATTCTATGAATGTAACTTAATTTCGATGAATTAAGTGAATATAAGTTATTTTCGATGTATTCGATGTATGAAACTCAATTTCGATGAATTAAGTGAATTTAACTTATTTTCGATGTATTCGATGAATGTAACTTAATTTCGATGAATTAAGTGAATTGAACTTATTTTCGATGTATTCGATGAATATAACTTAATTTCGGTGAATTAAGTGAATTTAAGTTATTTTCGATGTATTCGATGTATGAAACTCAATTTCGATGAATTAAGTAAATTTAACTTATTTTCGATGTATTCGATGAATGTAACTTAGTTTCGATGAATTAAGTGATTTCAAGTTATTTTCGATGAATTCGATGAATGTAACTTGATTTCGATGAATTAAGTGAATTTAAGTTATTTTCGATGTATTCGATGTATGAAACTCAATTTCGATGAATTAAGTGAATTTAACTTATTTTCGATGTATTCGATGAATGTAACTCAATTTCGATGAATTAAGTGAATTTAACTTATTTTCGATGTATTCGATGAATGTAACTTAATTTCGATGAATTAAGTGAATTTAACTTATTTTCGATGTATTCGATGAATGTAACTTAATTTCGATGAATTAAGTGAATTTAACTTATTTTCGATGTATTCGATGAATATAACTTAATTTCGATGAATTAAGTGATTTCAAGTTATTTTCGATGTATTCGATGAATGTAACTCAATTTCGATGAATTAAGTGATTTCAAGTTATTTTCGATGTATTCGATGTATGAAACTCAATTTCGATGAATTAAGTGAATTTAACTTATTTTCGATGTATTCGATGAATGTAACTCAATTTCGATGAATTAAGTGAATTTAAGTTATTTTCGATGTATTCGATGAATGTAACTTAATTTCGATGAATTAAGTGAATTTAACTTATTTTCGATGTATTCGATGAATGTAACTTAATTTCCATGAATTAAGTGAATTTAAGTTATTTTCGATGTATTCGATGAATGTAACTTAATTTCGATGAATTAAGTGAATTTAACTTATTTTCGATGTATTCGATGAATGTAACTTGATTTCGATGAATTAAGTGAATTTAAGTTATTTTCGATGTATTCGATGTATGAAACTAAATTTCGATGAATTAAGTGAATTAAACTTATTTTCGATGTATTCGATGAATGTAACTCAATTTCGATGAATTAAGTGAATTTAACTTATTTTCGATGTATTCGATGAATGTAACTTAATTTCGATGAATTAAGTGAATTTAACTTATTTTCGATGTATTCGATGTATGAAACTCAATTTCGATGAATTAAGTGATTTCAAGTTATTTTCGATGTATTCGATGAATGTAACTTGATTTCGATGAATAAAGTGAATTTAACTTATTTTCGATGTATTCGATGTATGAAACTCAATTTCGATGAATTAAGTGATTTCAAGTTATTTTCGATGAATTCGATGAATGTAACTCAATTTCGATGAATTAAGTGAATTTAACTTATTTTCGATGTATTCGATGAATGTAACTTAATTTCGATGAATTAAGTGAATTTAACTTATTTTCGATGTATTCGATGAATGTAACTTAATTTCGATGAATTAAGTGAATTTAAGTTATTTTCGATGTATTCGATGTATGAAACTCAATTTCGATGAATTAAGTGAATTTAACTTATTTTCGATGTATTCGATGAATGTAACTCAATTTCGATGAATTAAGTGAGTTCAAGTTATTTTCGATGTATTCGATGTATGAAACTCAATTTCGATGAATTAAGTGAATTTAAATTATTTTCGATGTATTCGATGAATGTAACTTAATTTCGATGAATTAAGTGATTTCAAGTTATTTTCGATGTATTCGATGTATGAAACTCAATTTCGATGAATTAAGTGAATTTAACTTATTTTCGATGTATTCGATGAATGTAACTTAATTTCGATGAATTAAGTGAATTTAACTTATTTTCGATGTATTCGATGAATATAACTTAATTTCGGTGAATTAAGTGAATTTAAGTTATTTTCGATGTATTCGATGTATGAAACTCAATTTCGATGAATTAAGTGAATTTAACTTATTTTCGATGTATTCGATGAATGTAACTCAATTTCGATGAATTAAGTGAATTGAACTTATTTTCGATGTATTCGATGAATGTAACTTAATTTCGATGAATTAAGTGATTTCAAGTTATTTTCGATGTATTCGATGAATGTAACTTAATTTCGATGAATTAAGTGAATTTAAGTTATTTTCGATGTATTCGATGTATGAAACTCAATTTCGATGAATTAAGTGAATTTAACTTATTTTCGATTTATTCGATGAATGTAACTTAATTTCTATGAATTAAGTGATTTCAAGTTATTTTCGATGAATTCGATGAATGTAACTTGATTTCGATGAATTAAGTGAATTTAAGTTATTTTCGATGTATTCGATGTATGAAACTCAATTTCGATGAATTAAGTGAATTTAACTTCTTTTCGATGTATTCGATGTATGAAACTCAATTTCGATGAATTAAGTGAATTTAACTTATTTTCGATGTATTCGATGAATGTAACTTAATTTCGATGAATTAAATGAATTTAACTTATTTTCGATGTATTCGATGAATATAACTTAATTTCGGTGAATTAAGTGAATTTAAGTTATTTTCGATGTATTCGATGTATGAAACTCAATTTCGATGAATTAAGTGAATTTAACTTATTTTCGATGTATTCGATGAATGTAACTCAATTTCGATGAATTAAGTGAATTGAACTTATTTTCGATGTATTCGATGAATGTAACTTAATTTCGATGAATTAAGTGATTTCAAGTTATTTTCGATGTATTCGATGAATGTAACTTAATTTCGATGAATTAAGTGATTGCAAGTTATTTTCGATGTATTCGATGAATGTAACTTGATTTCGATGAATTAAGTGAATTTAACTTATTTTCGATGTATTCGATGAATGTAACTTAATTTCGATGAATTAAGTGAATTTAAGTTATTTTCGATGTATTCGATGAATGTAACTTGATTTCGATGAATTAAGTGAATTTAAGTTATTTTCGATGTATTCGATGTATGAAACTCAATTTCGATGAATTAAGTGATTTCAAGTTATTTTCGATGTATTCGATGTATGAAACTCAATTTCGATGAATCAAGTGAATTTAACTTATTTTCGATGTATTCGATGAATGTAACTCAATTTCGATGAATTAAGTGAATTTAAGTTATTTTCGATGTATTCGATGAATGTAACTTAATTTCGATGAATTAAGTGAATTTAACTTATTTTCGATGTATTCGATGAATGTAACTTAATTTCGATGAATTAAGTGAATTTAAGTTATTTTCGATGTATTCGATGAATGTAACTTAATTTCGATGAATTAAGTGAATTTAACTTATTTTCGATGTATTCGATGAATGTAACTTGATTTCGATGAATTAAGTGAATTTAAGTTATTTTCGATGTATTCGATGTATGAAACTCAATTTCGATGAATTAAGTGAATTTAACTTATTTTCGATGTATTCGATGAATGTAACTCAATTTCGATGAATTAAGTGAATTTAACTTATTTTCGATGTATTCGATGAATGTAACTTAATTTCGATGAATTAAGTGAATTTAACTTATTTTCGATGTATTCGATGTATGAAACTCAATTTCGATGAGTTAAGTGATTTCAAGTTATTTTCGATGTATTCGATGAATGTAACTTGATTTCGATGAATTAAGTGAATTTAACTTATTTTCGATGTATTCGATGTATGAAACTCAATTTCGATGAATTAGGTGATTTCAAGTTATTTTCGATGAATTCGATGAATGTAACTTGATTTCGATGAATTAAGTGAATTTAAGTTATTTTCGATGTATTCGATGTATGAAACTCAATTTCGATGAATTAAGTGAATTTAACTTATTTTCGATGTATTCGATGAATGTAACTTGATTTCGATGAATTAAGTGAATTTAAGTTATTTTCGATGTATTCGATGAATGTAACTTAATTTCGATGAATTAAGTGAATTTAACTTATTTTCGATGTATTCGATGAATGTAACTTAATTTCGATGAATTAAGTGAATTTAAGTTATTTTCGATGTATTCGATGAATGTAACTTAATTTCGATGAGTTAAGTGAATTTAACTTATTTTCGATGTATTCGATGTATGAAACTCAATTTTGATGAATTAAGTGAATTTAACTTATTTTCGATGTATTCAATGTATGAAACTCAATTTCGATGAATTAAGTGAATTTAACTTATTTTCGATGTATTCGATGAATGTAACTTAATTTCGATGAATTAAGTGAATTTAACTTATTTTCGATGTATTCGATGAATATAACTTAATTTCGGTGAATTAAGTGAATTTAAGTTATTTTCGATGTATTCGATGTATGAAACTCAATTTCGATGAATTAAGTGAATTTAACTTATTTTCGATGTATTCGATGAATGTAACTTAATTTCGATGAATTAAGTGAATTTAACTTATTTTCGATGTATTCGATGAATGTAACTTAATTTCGATGAATTAAGTAAATTTAACTTATTTTCGATGTATTCGATGAATATAACTTAATTTCGATGAATTAAGTGATTTCAAGTTATTTTCGATGTATTCGATGAATGTAACTTAATTTCGATGAATTAAGTGAATTTAAGTTATTTTCGATGTATTCGATGTATGAAACTCAATTTCGATGAATTAAGTGAATTTAACTTATTTTCGATGTATTCGATGAATGTAACTTAATTTCGATGAATTAAGTGATTTCAAGTTATTTTCGATGTATTCGATGAATGTAACTTAGTTTCGATGAATTAAGTGAATTTAAGTTATTTTCGATGTATTCGATGTATGAAACTCAATTTCGATGAATTAAGTGAATTTAACTTATTTTCGATGTATTCGATGAATGTAACTTAATTTCGATGAATTAAGTGATTTCAAGTTATTTTCGATGAATTCGATGAATGTAACTTGATTTCGATGAATTAAGTGAATATAAGTTATTTTCGATGTATTCGAGGTATGAAACTCAATTTCGATGAATTAAGTGAATTTAACTTATTTTCGATGTATTCGATGAATGTAACTTAATTTCGATGAATTAAGTTATTTCAAGTTATTTTCGATGAATTCGATGAATGTAACTTGATTTCGATGAATTAAGTGAATATAAGTTATTTTCGATGTATTCGATGTATGAAACTCAATTTCGATGAATTAAGTGAATTTAACTTATTTTCGATGTATTCGATGAATGTAACTTAATTTCGATGAATTAAGTGATTTCAAGTTAATTTCGATGTATTCGATGAATGTAACTTAATTTCGATGAATTAAGTGAATATAAGTTATTTTCGATGTATTCGATGAATGTAACTTAATTTCGATGAATTAAGTGAATTTAAGTTATTTTCGATGTATTCGATGTATGAAACTCATTTTCGATGAATTAAGTGAATTGAACTTATTTTCGATGTATTCGATGAATGTAACTTAATTTCGATGAATTAAGTGATTTCAAGTTATTTTCGATGAATTCGATGAATGTAACTTGATTTCGATGAATTAAGTGAATATAAGTTATTTTCGATGTATTCGATGTATGAAACTCAATTTCGATGAATTAAGTGAATTTAACTTATTTTCGATGTATTCGATGAATGTAACTTAATTTCGATGAATTAAGTGATTTCAAGTTATTTTCGATGTATTCTATGAATGTAACTTAATTTCGATGAATTAAGTGAATATAAGTTATTTTCGATGTATTCGATGTATGAAACTCAATTTCGATGAATTAAGTGAATTTAACTTATTTTCGATGTATTCGATGAATGTAACTTAATTTCGATGAATTAAGTGAATTGAACTTATTTTCGATGTATTCGATGAATATAACTTAATTTCGGTGAATTAAGTGAATTTAAGTTATTTTCGATGTATTCGATGTATGAAACTCAATTTCGATGAATTAAGTAAATTTAACTTATTTTCGATGTATTCGATGAATGTAACTTAGTTTCGATGAATTAAGTGATTTCAAGTTATTTTCGATGAATTCGATGAATGTAACTTGATTTCGATGAATTAAGTGAATTTAAGTTATTTTCGATGTATTCGATGTATGAAACTCAATTTCGATGAATTAAGTGAATTTAACTTATTTTCGATGTATTCGATGAATGTAACTCAATTTCGATGAATTAAGTGAATTTAACTTATTTTCGATGTATTCGATGAATGTAACTTAATTTCGATGAATTAAGTGAATTTAACTTATTTTCGATGTATTCGATGAATGTAACTTAATTTCGATGAATTAAGTGAATTTAACTTATTTTCGATGTATTCGATGAATATAACTT
The DNA here is from genome assembly GCA_949987705.1 of Thereva unica. Taxonomy (NCBI): domain Eukaryota; kingdom Metazoa; phylum Arthropoda; class Insecta; order Diptera; family Therevidae; genus Thereva; species Thereva unica. Next base: position 17,530 of record CATLJY010000145.1, read on the forward strand.
AATTTCGATGAATTAAGTGATTTCAAGTTATTTTCGATGTATTCGATGAATGTAACTCAATTTCGATGAATTAAGTGATTTCAAGTTATTTTCGATGTATTCGATGTATGAAACTCAATTTCGATGAATTAAGTGAATTTAACTTATTTTCGATGTATTCGATGAATGTAACTCAATTTCGATGAATTAAGTGAATTTAAGTTATTTTCGATGTATTCGATGAATGTAACTTAATTTCGATGAATTAAGTGAATTTAACTTATTTTCGATGTATTCGATGAATGTAACTTAATTTCCATGAATTAAGTGAATTTAAGTTATTTTCGATGTATTCGATGAATGTAACTTAATTTCGATGAATTAAGTGAATTTAACTTATTTTCGATGTATTCGATGAATGTAACTTGATTTCGATGAATTAAGTGAATTTAAGTTATTTTCGATGTATTCGATGTATGAAACTAAATTTCGATGAATTAAGTGAATTAAACTTATTTTCGATGTATTCGATGAATGTAACTCAATTTCGATGAATTAAGTGAATTTAACTTATTTTCGATGTATTCGATGAATGTAACTTAATTTCGATGAATTAAGTGAATTTAACTTATTTTCGATGTATTCGATGTATGAAACTCAATTTCGATGAATTAAGTGATTTCAAGTTATTTTCGATGTATTCGATGAATGTAACTTGATTTCGATGAATAAAGTGAATTTAACTTATTTTCGATGTATTCGATGTATGAAACTCAATTTCGATGAATTAAGTGATTTCAAGTTATTTTCGATGAATTCGATGAATGTAACTCAATTTCGATGAATTAAGTGAATTTAACTTATTTTCGATGTATTCGATGAATGTAACTTAATTTCGATGAATTAAGTGAATTTAACTTATTTTCGATGTATTCGATGAATGTAACTTAATTTCGATGAATTAAGTGAATTTAAGTTATTTTCGATGTATTCGATGTATGAAACTCAATTTCGATGAATTAAGTGAATTTAACTTATTTTCGATGTATTCGATGAATGTAACTCAATTTCGATGAATTAAGTGAGTTCAAGTTATTTTCGATGTATTCGATGTATGAAACTCAATTTCGATGAATTAAGTGAATTTAAATTATTTTCGATGTATTCGATGAATGTAACTTAATTTCGATGAATTAAGTGATTTCAAGTTATTTTCGATGTATTCGATGTATGAAACTCAATTTCGATGAATTAAGTGAATTTAACTTATTTTCGATGTATTCGATGAATGTAACTTAATTTCGATGAATTAAGTGAATTTAACTTATTTTCGATGTATTCGATGAATATAACTTAATTTCGGTGAATTAAGTGAATTTAAGTTATTTTCGATGTATTCGATGTATGAAACTCAATTTCGATGAATTAAGTGAATTTAACTTATTTTCGATGTATTCGATGAATGTAACTCAATTTCGATGAATTAAGTGAATTGAACTTATTTTCGATGTATTCGATGAATGTAACTTAATTTCGATGAATTAAGTGATTTCAAGTTATTTTCGATGTATTCGATGAATGTAACTTAATTTCGATGAATTAAGTGAATTTAAGTTATTTTCGATGTATTCGATGTATGAAACTCAATTTCGATGAATTAAGTGAATTTAACTTATTTTCGATTTATTCGATGAATGTAACTTAATTTCTATGAATTAAGTGATTTCAAGTTATTTTCGATGAATTCGATGAATGTAACTTGATTTCGATGAATTAGGTGAATTTAAGTTATTTTCGATGTATTCGATGTATGAAACTCAATTTCGATGAATTAAGTGAATTTAACTTCTTTTCGATGTATTCGATGTATGAAACTCAATTTCGATGAATTAAGTGAATTTAACTTATTTTCGATGTATTCGATGAATGTAACTTAATTTCGATGAATTAAGTGAATTTAACTTATTTTCGATGTATTCGATGAATATAACTTAATTTCGGTGAATTAAGTGAATTTAAGTTATTTTCGATGTATTCGATGTATGAAACTCAATTTCGATGAATTAAGTGAATTTAACTTATTTTCGATGTATTCGATGAATGTAACTCAATTTCGATGAATTAAGTGAATTGAACTTATTTTCGATGTATTCGATGAATGTAACTTAATTTCGATGAATTAAGTGATTTCAAGTTATTTTCGATGTATTCGATGAATGTAACTTAATTTCGATGAATTAAGTGATTGCAAGTTATTTTCGATGTATTCGATGAATGTAACTTGATTTCGATGAATTAAGTAAATTTAAGTTATTTTCGATGTATTCGATGTATGAAACTCAATTTCGATGAATTAAGTGAATTTAACTTATTTTCGATGTATTCGATGAATGTAACTCAATTTCGATGAATTAAGTGAATTTAAGTTATTTTCGATGTATTCGATGAATGTAACTTAATTTCGATGAATTAAGTGAATTTAACTTATTTTCGATGTATTCGATGAATGTAACTTAATTTCGATGAATTAAGTGAATTTAAGTTATTTTCGATGTATTCGATGAATGTAACTTGATTTCGATGAATTAAGTGAATTTAAGTTATTTTCGATGTATTCGATGTATGAAACTCAATTTCGATGAATTAAGTGATTTCAAGTTATTTTCGATGTATTCGATGTATGAAACTCAATTTCGATGAATCAAGTGAATTTAACTTATTTTCGATGTATTCGATGAATGTAACTTAATTTCGATGAATTAAGTGAATTTAACTTATTTTCGATGTATTCGATGTATGAAACTCAATTTCGATGAATTAAGTGATTTCAAGTTATTTTCGATGTATTCGATGAATGTAACTTGATTTCGATGAATAAAGTGAATTTAACTTATTTTCGATGTATTCGATGTATGAAACTCAATTTCGATGAATTAAGTGATTTCAAGTTATTTTCGATGAATTCGATGAATGTAACTCAATTTCGATGAATTAAGTGAATTTAACTTATTTTCGATGTATTCGATGAATGTAACTTAATTTCGATGAATTAAGTGAATTTAACTTATTTTCGATGTATTCGATGAATGTAACTTAATTTCGATGAATTAAGTGAATTTAAGTTATTTTCGATGTATTCGATGTATGAAACTCAATTTCGATGAATTAAGTGAATTTAACTTATTTTCGATGTATTCGATGAATGTAACTCAATTTCGATGAATTAAGTGAGTTCAAGTTATTTTCGATGTATTCGATGTATGAAACTCAATTTCGATGAATTAAGTGAATTTAAATTATTTTCGATGTATTCGATGAATGTAACTTAATTTCGATGAATTAAGTGATTTCAAGTTATTTTCGATGTATTCGATGTATGAAACTCAATTTCGATGAATTAAGTGAATTTAACTTATTTTCGATGTATTCGATGAATGTAACTTAATTTCGATGAATTAAGTGAATTTAACTTATTTTCGATGTATTCGATGAATATAACTTAATTTCGGTGAATTAAGTGAATTTAAGTTATTTTCGATGTATTCGATGTATGAAACTCAATTTCGATGAATTAAGTGAATTTAACTTATTTTCGATGTATTCGATGAATGTAACTCAATTTCGATGAATTAAGTGAATTGAACTTATTTTCGATGTATTCGATGAATGTAACTTAATTTCGATGAATTAAGTGATTTCAAGTTATTTTCGATGTATTCGATGAATGTAACTTAATTTCGATGAATTAAGTGAATTTAAGTTATTTTCGATGTATTCGATGTATGAAACTCAATTTCGATGAATTAAGTGAATTTAACTTATTTTCGATTTATTCGATGAATGTAACTTAATTTCTATGAATTAAGTGATTTCAAGTTATTTTCGATGAATTCGATGAATGTAACTTGATTTCGATGAATTAAGTGAATTTAAGTTATTTTCGATGTATTCGATGTATGAAACTCAATTTCGATGAATTAAGTGAATTTAACTTCTTTTCGATGTATTCGATGTATGAAACTCAATTTCGATGAATTAAGTGAATTTAACTTATTTTCGATGTATTCGATGAATGTAACTTAATTTCGATGAATTAAGTGAATTTAACTTATTTTCGATGTATTCGATGAATATAACTTAATTTCGGTGAATTAAGTGAATTTAAGTTATTTTCGATGTATTCGATGTATGAAACTCAATTTCGATGAATTAAGTGAATTTAACTTATTTTCGATGTATTCGATGAATGTAACTCAATTTCGATGAATTAAGTGAATTGAACTTATTTTCGATGTATTTGATGAATGTAACTTAATTTCGATGAATTAAGTGATTTCAAGTTATTTTCGATGTATTCGATGAATGTAACTTAATTTCGATGAATTAAGTGATTGCAAGTTATTTTCGATGTATTCGATGAATGTAACTTGATTTCGATGAATTAAGTAAATTTAAGTTATTTTCGATGTATTCGATGTATGAAACTCAATTTCGATGAATTAAGTGAATTTAACTTATTTTCGATGTATTCGATGAATGTAACTTAATTTCGATGAATTAAGTGAATTTAACTTATTTTCGATGTATTCGATGAATATAACTTAATTTCGGTGAATTAAGTGAATTTAAGTTATTTTCGATGTATTCGATGTATGAAACTCAATTTCGATGAATTAAGTGAATTTAACTTATTTTCGATGTATTCGATGAATGTAACTCAATTTCGATGAATTAAGTGAATTGAACTTATTTTCGATGTATTCGATGAATGTAACTTAATTTCGATGAATTAAGTGATTTCAAGTTATTTTCGATGTATTCGATGAATGTAACTTAATTTCGATGAATTAAGTGAATTTAAGTTATTTTCGATGTATTCGATGTATGAACCTCAATTTCGATGAATTAAGTGAATTTAACTTATTTTCGATTTATTCGATGAATGTAACTTAATTTCTATGAATTAAGTGATTTCAAGTTATTTTCGATGAATTCGATGAATGTAACTTGATTTCGATGAATTAGGTGAATTTAAGTTATTTTCGATGTATTCGATGTATGAAACTCAATTTCGATGAATTAAGTGAATTTAACTTCTTTTCGATGTATTCGATGTATGAAACTCAATTTCGATGAATTAAGTGAATTTAACTTATTTTCGATGTATTCGATGAATGTAACTTAATTTCGATGAATTAAGTGAATTTAACTTATTTTCGATGTATTCGATGAATATAACTTAATTTCGGTGAATTAAGTGAATTTAAGTTATTTTCGATGTATTCGATGTATGAAACTCAATTTCGATGAATTAAGTGAATTTAACTTATTTTCGATGTATTCGATGAATGTAACTCAATTTCGATGAATTAAGTGAATTGAACTTATTTTCGATGTATTCGATGAATGTAACTTAATTTCGATGAATTAAGTGATTTCAAGTTTTTTTCGATGTATTCGATGAATGTAACTTAATTTCGATGAATTAAGTGATTGCAAGTTATTTTCGATGTATTCGATGAATGTAACTTGATTTCGATGAATTAAGTAAATTTAAGTTATTTTCGATGTATTCGATGTATGAAACTCAATTTCGATGAATTAAGTGAATTTAACTTATTTTCGATGTATTCGATGAATGTAACTCAATTTCGATGAATTAAGTGAATTTAAGTTATTTTCGATGTATTCGATGAATGTAACTTAATTTCGATGAATTAAGTGAATTTAACTTATTTTCGATGTATTCGATGAATGTAACTTAATTTCGATGAATTAAGTGAATTTAAGTTATTTTCGATGTATTCGATGAATGTAACTTGATTTCGATGAATTAAGTGAATTTAAGTTATTTTCGATGTATTCGATGTATGAAACTCAATTTCGATGAATTAAGTGATTTCAAGTTATTTTCGATGTATTCGATGTATGAAACTCAATTTCGATGAATCAAGTGAATTTAACTTATTTTCGATGTATTCGATGAATGTAACTTAATTTCGATGAATTAAGTGAATTTAACTTATTTTCGATGTATTCGATGTATGAAACTCCATTTCGATGAATTAAGTGATTTCAAGTTATTTTCGATGTATTCGATGAATGTAACTTGATTTCGATGAATAAAGTGAATTTAACTTATTTTCGATGTATTCGATGTATGAAACTCAATTTCGATGAATTAAGTGATTTCAAGTTATTTTCGATGAATTCGATGAATGTAACTCAATTTCGATGAATTAAGTGAATTTAACTTATTTTCGATGTATTCGATGAATGTAACTTAATTTCGATGAATTAAGTGAATTTAACTTATTTTCGATGTATTCGATGAATGTAACTTAATTTCGATGAATTAAGTGAATTTAAGTTATTTTCGATGTATTCGATGTATGAAACTCAATTTCGATGAATTAAGTGAATTTAACTTATTTTCGATGTATTCGATGAATGTAACTCAATTTCGATGAATTAAGTGAGTTCAAGTTATTTTCGATGTATTCGATGTATGAAACTCAATTTCGATGAATTAAGTGAATTTAAATTATTTTCGATGTATTCGATGAATGTAACTTAATTTCGATGAATTAAGTGATTTCAAGTTATTTTCGATGTATTCGATGTATGAAACTCAATTTCGATGAATTAAGTGAATTTAACTTATTTTCGATGTATTCGATGAATGTAACTTAATTTCGATGAATTAAGTGAATTTAACTTATTTTCGATGTATTCAATGAATATAACTTAATTTCGGTGAATTAAGTGAATTTAAGTTATTTTCGATGTATTCGATGTATGAAACTCAATTTCGATGAATTAAGTGAATTTAACTTATTTTCGATGTATTCGATGAATGTAACTCAATTTCGATGAATTAAGTGAATTGAACTTATTTTCGATGTATTCGATGAATGTAACTTAATTTCGATGAATTAAGTGATTTCAAGTTATTTTCGATGTATTCGATGAATGTAACTTAATTTCGATGAATTAAGTGAATTTAAGTTATTTTCGATGTATTCGATGTATGAAACTCAATTTCGATGAATTAAGTGAATTTAACTTATTTTCGATTTATTCGATGAATGTAACTTAATTTCTATGAATTAAGTGATTTCAAGTTATTTTCGATGAATTCGATGAATGTAACTTGATTTCGATGAATTAAGTGAATTTAAGTTATTTTCGATGTATTCGATGTATGAAACTCAATTTCGATGAATTAAGTGAATTTAACTTCTTTTCGATGTATTCGATGTATGAAACTCAATTTCGATGAATTAAGTGAATTTAACTTATTTTCGATGTATTCGATGAATGTAACTTAATTTCGATGAATTAAGTGAATTTAACTTATTTTCGATGTATTCGATGAATATAACTTAATTTCGGTGAATTAAGTGAATTTAAGTTATTTTCGATGTATTCGATGTATGAAACTCAATTTCGATGAATTAAGTGAATTTAACTTATTTTCGATGTATTCGATGAATGTAACTCAATTTCGATGAATTAAGTGAATTGAACTTATTTTCGATGTATTCGATGAATGTAACTTAATTTCGATGAATTAAGTGATTTCAAGTTATTTTCGATGTATTCGATGAATGTAACTTAATTTCGATGAATTAAGTGATTGCAAGTTATTTTCGATGTATTCGATGAATGTAACTTGATTTCGATGAATTAAGTAAATTTAAGTTATTTTCGATGTATTCGATGTATGAAACTCAATTTCGATGAATTAAGTGAATTTAACTTATTTTCGATGTATTCGATGAATGTAACTCAATTTCGATGAATTAAGTGAATTTAAGTTATTTTCGATGTATTCGATGAATGTAACTTAATTTCGATGAATTAAGTGAATTTAACTTATTTTCGATGTATTCGATGAATGTAACTTAATTTCGATGAATTAAGTGAATTTAAGTTATTTTCGATGTATTCGATGAATGTAACTTGATTTCGATGAATTAAGTGAATTTAAGTTATTTTCGATGTATTCGATGTATGAAACTCAATTTAGATGAATTAAGTGATTTCAAGTTATTTTCGATGTATTCGATGTATGAAACTCAATTTCGATGAATCAAGTGAATTTAACTTATTTTCGATGTATTCGATGAATGTAACTCAATTTCGATGAATTAAGTGAATTTAAGTTATTTTCGATGTATTCGATGAATGTAACTTAATTTCGATGAATTAAGTGAATTTAACTTATTTTCGATGTATTCGATGAATGTAACTTAATTTCGATGAATTAAGTGAATTTAAGTTATTTTCGATGTATTCGATGAATGTAACTTAATTTCGATGAATTAAGTGAATTTAACTTATTTTCGATGTATTCGATGAATGTAACTTGATTTCGATGAATTAAGTGAATTTAAGTTATTTTCGATGTATTCGATGTATGAAACTCAATTTCGATGAATTAAGTGAATTTAACTTATTTTCGATGTATTCGATGAATGTAACTCAATTTCGATGAATTAAGTGAATTTAACTTATTTTCGATGTATTCGATGAATGTAACTTAATTTCGATGAATTAAGTGAATTTAACTTATTTTCGATGTATTCGATGTATGAAACTCAATTTCGATGAATTAAGTGATTTCAAGTTATTTTCGATGTATTCGATGAATGTAACTTGATTTCGATGAATTAAGTGAATTTAACTTATTTTCGATGTATTCGATGTATGAAACTCAATTTCGATGAATTAGGTGATTTCAAGTTATTTTCGATGAATTCGATGAATGTAACTTGATTTCGATGAATTAAGTGAATTTAAGTTATTTTCGATGTATTCGATGTATGAAACTCAATTTCGATGAATTAAGTGAATTTAACTTATTTTCGATGTATTCGATGAATGTAACTTGATTTCGATGAATTAAGTGAATTTAAGTTATTTTCGATGTATTCGATGAATGTAACTTAATTTCGATGAATTAAGTGAATTTAACTTATTTTCGATGTATTCGATGAATGTAACTTAATTTCGATGAATTAAGTGAATTTAAGTTATTTTCGATGTATTCGATGAATGTAACTTAATTTCGATGAGTTAAGTGAATTTAACTTATTTTCGATGTATTCGATGTATGAAACTCAATTTTGATGAATTAAGTGAATTTAACTTATTTTCGATGTATTCGATGTATGAAACTCAATTTCGATGAATTAAGTGAATTTAACTTATTTTCGATGTATTCGATGAATGTAACTTAATTTCGATGAATTAAGTGAATTTAACTTATTTTCGATGTATTCGATGAATATAACTTAATTTCGGTGAATTAAGTGAATTTAAGTTATTTTCGATGTATTCGATGTATGAAACTCAATTTCGATGAATTAAGTGAATTTAACTTATTTTCGATGTATTCGATGAATGTAACTCAATTTCGATGAATTAAGTGAATTGAACTTATTTTCGATGTATTCGATGAATGTAACTTAATTTCGATGAATTAAGTGATTTCAAGTTATTTTCGATGTATTCGATGAATGTAACTTAATTTCGATGAATTAAGTGAATTTAAGTTATTTTCGATGTATTCGATGTATGAAACTCAATTTCGATGAATTAAGTGAATTTAACTTATTTTCGATGTATTCGATGAATGTAACTTAATTTCGATGAATTAAGTGATTTCAAGTTATTTTCGATGTATTCGATGAATATAACTTAATTTCGGTGAATTAAGTGAATTTAAGTTATTTTCGATGTATTCGATGTATGAAACTCAATTTCGATGAATTAAGTGAATTTAACTTATTTTCGAACATAACCTAGAAGTAGTCGATAAAACAGTCTACCTTGGGTCTACTATCACAAAAAGAAACGAAGAAAAAGAAGAAATAACTAGAAGAATACTACTGGCTAATAGAGCCTTTTATGCCCAAAAACAAATCCTGCACTCAAGATTTGTGCACAGGAAAACGAAACTCTCACTCTACAAAACAGTAATACGACCAGTACTGTGTTATGGTAGCGAGACTTGGACTATGACCCAGGACATAGAGGAACAAGTCAACAGGTTCGAGAGGAAAATTCTCAGATGCATAATAGGCCCAATCAGAGAGGATGGAATATGGCGAAGAAGATACAACAACGAGTTGTATGAAATTTTTGACGACCCACGACTCTCAACTTTAATAAAAATCAACAGATTGAGACTAGCCGGCCACGTGATCAGGATGGAGGACAATCGCATCCCAAAACGGCTTATGGCATCAGAAATTTCGGGAAGTAGGCCAGTAGGTAGACCCAGGAGGAGATAAATAGACTCTGTGACGGCTGACGCAGAGTCAATGCTCAACATCCGGAACTGGAGACATGCTGCAAGGGACCGTCAAACTTGGAGAAATGCCCTAGAGGAGGCCAAGGCTCGATTTGGGCTGCAGCGCCATTGGATGGATGGATGGAACTTATTTTCGATGTATTCGATGAATGTAACTCAATTTCGATGAATTAAGTGAATTTAACTTATTTTCGATGTATTCGATGAATGTAACTTAATTTCGATGAATTAAGTGAATTTAACTTATTTTCGATGTATTCGATGAATGTAACTTAATTTCGATGAATTAAGTGAATTTAAGTTATTTTCGATGTATTCGATGTATGAAACTCAATTTCGATGAATTAAGTGAATTTAACTTATTTTCGATGTATTCGATGAATGTAACTCAATTTCGATGAATTAAGTGATTTCAAGTTATTTTCGATGTATTCGATGTATGAAACTCAATTTCGATGAATTAAGTGAATTTAAATTATTTTCGATGTATTCGATGAATGTAACTTAATTTCTATGAATTAAGTGATTTCAAGTTATTTTCGATGTATTCGATGTATGAAACTCAATTTCGATGAATTAAGTGAATTTAACTTATTTTCGATGTATTCGATGAATGTAACTTAATTTCGATGAATTAAGTGAATTGAACTTATTTTCGATGTATTCGATGTATGAAACTCAATTTCGATGAATTAAGTGAATTTAACTTATTTTCGATGTATTCGATGAATGTAACTTAATTTCGATGAATTAAGTGATTTCAAGTTATTTTCGATGTATTCGATGTATGAAACTCAATTTCGATGAATTAAGTGAATTTAACTTATTTTCGATGTATTCGATGAATGTAACTTAATTTCGATGAATTAAGTGAATTTAACTTATTTTCGATGTATTCGATGAATATAACTTAATTTCGGTGAATTAAGTGAATTTAAGTTATTTTCGATGTATTCGATGTATGAAACTCAATTTCGATGAATTAAGTGAATTTAACTTATTTTCAATGTATTCGATGAATGTAACTCAATTTCGATGAATTAAGTGAATTGAACTTATTTTCGATGTATTCGATGAATGTAACTTAATTTCTATGAATTAAGTGATTTCAAGTTATTTTCGATGAATTCGATGAATGTAACTTGATTTCGATGAATTAAGTGAATTTAAGTTATTTTCGATGTATTCGATGTATGAAACTCAATTTCGATGAATTAAGTGAATTTAACTTATTTTCGATGTATTCGATGTATGAAACTCAATTTCGATGATTTAAGTGAATTTAACTTATTTTCGATGTATTCGATGAATGTAACTTAATTTCGCTGAATTAAGTGAATTTAACTTATTTTCGATGTATTCGATGAATATAACTTAATTTCGGTGAATTAAGTGAATTTAAGTTATTTTCGATGTACTCGATGTATGAAACTCAATTTCGATGAATTAAGTGAATTTAACTTATTTTCGATGTATTCGATGAATGTAACTCAATTTCGATGAATTAAGTGAATTGAACTTATTTTCGATGTATTCGATGAATGTAACTTAATTTCGATGAATTAAGTGATTTCAAGTTATTTTCGATGTATTCGATGAATGTAACTTAATTTCGATGAATTAAGTGAATTTAAGTTATTTTCGATGTATTCGATGTATGAAACTCAATTTCGATGAATTAAGTGAATTTAACTTATTTTCGATGTATTCGATGAATGTAACTTAATTTCGATGAATTAAGTGATTTCAAGTTATTTTCGATGTATTCGATGAATATAACTTAATTCGGTGAATTAAGTGAATTTAAGTTATTTTCGATGTATACGATGTATGAAACTCAATTTCGATGAATTAAGTGGATTTAAGTTATTTTCGATGTATACGATGTATGAAACTCAATTTCGATGAATTAAGTGAATTTAACTTATTTTCGATGTATTCGATGAATGTAACTTAATTTCGATGAATTAAGTGAATTTAACTTATTTTAGATGTATTCGATGAATGTAACTTAATTTCGATGAATTAAGTGATTTCAAGTTATTTTCGATGTATTCGATGTATGAAACTCAATTTCGATGAATTAAGTGAATTTAACTTATTTTCGATGTATTCGATGAATGTAACTTAATTTCGATGAATTAAGTGAATTTAACTTATTTTCGATGTATTCGATGAATGTAACTTAATTTCGATGAATTAAGTGAATTTAAGTTATTTTCGATGTATTCGATGTATGAAACTCAATTTCGATGAATTAAGTGAATTTAACTTATTTTCGATGTATTCGATGAATGTAACTCAATTTCGATGAATTAAGTGATTTCAAGTTATTTTCGATGTATTCGATGTATGAAACTCAATTTCGATGAATTAAGTGAATTTAACTTATTTTAGATGTATTCGATGAATGTAACTTAATTTCGATGAATTAAGTGATTTCAAGTTATTTTCGATGTATTCGATGTATGAAACTCAATTTCGATGAATTAAGTGAATTTAACTTATTTTCGATGTATTCGATGAATGTAACTTAATTTCGATGAATTAAGTGAATTGAACTTATTTTCGATGTATTCGATGTATGAAACTCAATTTCGATGAATTAAGTGAATTTAACTTATTTTCGATGTATTCGATGAATGTAACTTAATTTCGATGAATTAAGTGATTTCAAGTTATTTTCGATGTATGAAACTCAATTTCGATGAATTAAGTGAATTTAACTTATTTTCGATGTATTCGATGAATGTAACTTAATTTCGATGAATTAAGTGAATTTAACTTATTTTCGATGTATTCGATGAATATAACTTAATTTCGGTGAATTAAGTGAATTTAAGTTATTTTCGATGTATTCGATGTATGAAACTCAATTTCGATGAATTAAGTGAATTTAACTTATTTTCGATGTATTCGATGAATGTAACTCAATTTCGATGAATTAAGTGATTTCAAGTTATTTTCGATGTATTCGATGTATGAAACTCAATTTCGATGAATTAAGTGAATTTAACTTATTTTCGATGTATTCGATGTATGTAACTCAATTTCGATGAATTAAGTGAATTTAACTTATTTTCGATGTATTCGATGAATGTAACTTAATTTCGATGAATTAAGTGAATTTAACTTATTTTCGATGTATTCGATGAATGTAACTTAATTTCGATGAATTAAGTGAATTTAAGTTATTTTCGATGTATTCGATGTATGAAACTCAATTTCGATGAATTAAGTGAATTTAACTTATTTTCGATGTATTCGATGAATGTAACTCAATTTCGATGAATTAAGTGATTTCAAGTTATTTTCGATGTATTCGATGTATGAAACTCAATTTCGATGAATTAAGTGAATTTAACTTATTTTCGATGTATTCGATGAATGTAACTTAATTTCGATGAATTAAGTGATTTCAAGTTATTTTCGATGTATTCGATGTATGAAACTCAATTTCGATGAATTAAGTGAATTTAACTTATTTTCGATGTATTCGATGAATGTAACTTAATTTCGATGAATTAAGTGAATTTAACTTATTTTCGATGTATTCGATGTATGAAACTCAATTTCGATGAATTAAGTGAATTTAACTTATTTTCGATGTATTCGATGAATGTAACTTAATTTCGATGAATTAAGTGATTTCAAGTTATTTTCGATGTATTCGATGTATGAAACTCAATTTCGATGAATTAAGTGAATTTAACTTATTTTCGATGTATTCGATGAATGTAACTTAATTTCGATGAATTAAGTGAATTTAACTTATTTTCGATGTATTCGATGAATATAACTTAATTTCGGTGAATTAAGTGAATTTAAGTTATTTTCGATGTATTCGATGTATGAAACTCAATTTCGATGAATTAAGTGAATTTAACTTATTTTCGATGTATTCGATGAATGTAACTCAATTTCGATGAATTAAGTGATTTCAAGTTATTTTCGATGTATTCGATGTATGAAACTCAATTTCGATGAATTAAGTGAATTTAACTTATTTTAGATGTATTCGATGAATGTAACTTAATTTCGATGAATTAAGTGATTTCAAGTTATTTTCGATGTATTCGATGTATGAAACTCAATTTCGATGAATTAAGTGAATTTAACTTATTTTCGATGTATTCGATGAATGTAACTTAATTTCGATGAATTAAGTGAATTGAACTTATTTTCGATGTATTCGATGTATGAAACTCAATTTCGATGAATTAAGTGAATTTAACTTATTTTCGATGTATTCGATGAATGTAACTTAATTTCGATGAATTAAGTGATTTCAAGTTATTTTCGATGTATGAAACTCAATTTCGATGAATTAAGTGAATTTAACTTATTTTCGATGTATTCGATGAATGTAACTTAATTTCGATGAATTAAGTGAATTTAACTTATTTTCGATGTATTCGATGAATATAACTTAATTTCGGTGAATTAAGTGAATTTAAGTTATTTTCGATGTATTCGATGTATGAAACTCAATTTCGATGGATTAAGTGAATTTAACTTATTTTCGATGTATTCGATGAATGTAACTCAATTTCGATGAATTAAGTGATTTCAAGTTATTTTCGATGTATTCGATGTATGAAACTCAATTTCGATGAATTAAGTGAATTTAACTTATTTTCGATGTATTCGATGTATGTAACTCAATTTCGATGAATTAAGTGAATTTAACTTATTTTCGATGTATTCGATGAATGTAACTTAATTTCGATGAATTAAGTGAATTTAACTTGTTTTCGATGTATTCGATGAATGTAACTTAATTTCGATGAATTAAGTGAATTTAAGTTATTTTCGATGTATTCGATGTATGAAACTCAATTTCGATGAATTAAGTGAATTTAACTTATTTTCGATGTATTCGATGAATGTAACTCAATTTCGATGAATTAAGTGATTTCAAGTTATTTTCGATGTATTCGATGTATGAAACTCAATTTCGATGAATTAAGTGAATTTAACTTATTTTCGATGTATTCGATGAATGTAACTTAATTTCGATGAATTAAGTTATTTCAAGTTATTTTCGATGTATTCGATGTATGAAACTCAATTTCGATGAATTAAGTGAATTTAACTTATTTTCGATGTATTCGATGAATGTAACTTAATTTCGATGAATTAAGTGAATTTAACTTATTTTCGATGTATTCGATGAATATAACTTAATTTCGGTGAATTAAGTGAATTTAAGTTATTTTCGATGTATTCGATGTATGAAACTCAATTTCGATGAATTAAGTGAATTTAACTTATTTTCGATGTATTCGATGAATGTAACTCAATTTCGATGAATTAAGTGAATTGAACTTATTTTCGATGTATTCGATGAATGTAACTTAATTTCGATGAATTAAGTGATTTCAAGTTATTTTCGATGTATTCGATGTATGAAACTCAATTTCGATGAATTAAGTGAATTTAACTTATTTTCGATGTATTCGATGAATGTAACTTAATTTCGATGAATTAAGTGAATTGAACTTATTTTCGATGTATTCGATGTATGAAACTCAATTTCGATGAATTAAGTGAATTTAACTTATTTTCGATGTATTCGATGAATGTAACTTAATTTCGATGAATTAAGTGATTTCAAGTTATTTTCGATGTATTCGATGTATGAAACTCAATTTCGATGAATTAAGTGAATTTAACTTATTTTCGATGTATTCGATGAATGTAACTTAATTTCGATGAATTAAGTGAATTTAAGTTATTTTCGATGTATTCGATGTATGAAACTCAATTTCGATGAATTAAGTGAATTTAACTTATTTTCGATGTATTCGATGAATGTAACTCAATTTCGATGAATTAAGTGATTTCAAGTTATTTTCGATGTATTCGATGTATGAAACTCAATTTCGATGAATTAAGTGAATTTAACTTATTTTCGATGTATTCGATGAATGTAACTTAATTTCGATGAATTAAGTGATTTCAAGTTATTTTCGATGTATTCGATGTATGAAACTCAATTTCGATGAATTAAGTGAATTTAACTTATTTTCGATGTATTCGATGAATGTAACTTAATTTCGATGAATTAAGTGAATTGAACTTATTTTCGATGTATTCGATGTATGAAACTCAATTTCGATGAATTAAGTGAATTTAACTTATTTTCGATGTATTCGATGAATGTAACTTAATTTCGATGAATTAAGTGATTTCAAGTTATTTTCGATGTATTCGATGTATGAAACTCAATTTCGATGAATTAAGTGAATTTAACTTATTTTCGATGTATTCGATGAATGTAACTTAATTTCGATGAATTAAGTGAATTTAACTTATTTTCGATGTATTCGATGAATATAACTTAATTTCGGTGAATTAAGTGAATTTAAGTTATTTTCGATGTATTCGATGTATGAAACTCAATTTCGATGAATTAAGTGAATTTAACTTATTTTCGATGTATTCGATGAATGTAACTCAATTTCGATGAATTAAGTGAATTGAACTTATTTTCGATGTATTCGATGAATGTAACTTAATTTCGATG
This sequence comes from Thereva unica, assembly GCA_949987705.1. Classification (NCBI taxonomy): domain Eukaryota; kingdom Metazoa; phylum Arthropoda; class Insecta; order Diptera; family Therevidae; genus Thereva; species Thereva unica. The sequence goes on from CATLJY010000145.1 coordinate 34,359, forward strand.
AATTAAGTGATTTCAAGTTATTTTCGATGTATTCGATGTATGAAACTCAATTTCGATGAATTAAGTGAATTTAACTTATTTTCGATGTATTCGATGAATGTAACTTAATTTCGATGAATTAAGTGAATTGAACTTATTTTCGATGTATTCGATGTATGAAACTCAATTTCGATGAATTAAGTAAATTTAACTTATTTTCGATGTATTCGATGAATGTAACTTAATTTCGATGAATTAAGTGATTTCAAGTTATTTTCGATGTATTCGATGTATGAAACTCAATTTCGATGAATTAAGTGAATTTAACTTATTTTCGATGTATTCGATGAATGTAACTTAATTTCGATGAATTAAGTGAATTTAACTTATTTTCGATGTATTCGATGAATATAACTTAATTTCGGTGAATTAAGTGAATTTAAGTTATTTTCGATGTATTCGATGTATGAAACTCAATTTCGATGAATTAAGTGAATTTAACTTATTTTCGATGTATTCGATGAATGTAACTCAATTTCGATGAATTAAGAGATTTCAAGTTATTTTCGATGTATTCGATGTATGAAACTCAATTTCGATGAATTAAGTGAATTTAACTTATTTTCGATGTATTCGATGAATGTAACTCAATTTCGATGAATTAAGTGAATTTAACTTATTTTCGATGTATTCGATGAATGTAACTTAATTTCGATGAATTAAGTGAATTTAACTTATTTTCGATGTATTCGATGAATGTAACTTAATTTCGATGAATTAAGTGAATTTAAGTTATTTTCGATGTATTCGATGTATGAAACTCAATTTCGATGAATTAAGTGAATTTAACTTATTTTCGATGTATTCGATGAATGTAACTCAATTTCGATGAATTAAGTGATTTCAAGTTATTTTCGATGTATTCGATGTATGAAACTCAATTTCGATGAATTAAGTGAATTTAACTTATTTTCGATGTATTCGATGAATGTAACTCAATTTCGATGAATTAAGAGATTTCAAGTTATTTTCGATGTATTCGATGTATGAAACTCAATTTCGATGAATTAAGTGAATTTAACTTATTTTCGATGTATTCGATGAATGTAACTCAATTTCGATGAATTAAGTGAATTTAACTTATTTTCGATGTATTCGATGAATGTAACTTAATTTCGATGAATTAAGTGAATTTAACTTATTTTCGATGTATTCGATGAATGTAACTTAATTTCGATGAATTAAGTGAATTTAAGTTATTTTCGATGTATTCGATGTATGAAACTCAATTTCGATGAATTAAGTGAATTTAACTTATTTTCGATGTATTCGATGAATGTAACTCAATTTCGATGAATTAAGTGATTTCAAGTTATTTTCGATGTATTCGATGTATGAAACTCAATTTCGATGAATTAAGTGAATTTAACTTATTTTCGATGTATTCGATGAATGTAACTTAATTTCGATGAATTAAGTGATTTCAAGTTATTTTCGATGTATTCGATGTATGAAACTCAATTTCGATGAATTAAGTGAATTTAACTTATTTTCGATGTATTCGATGAATGTAACTTAATTTCGATGAATTAATTGAATTGAACTTATTTTCGATGTATTCGATGTATGAAACTCAATTTCGATGAATTAAGTGAATTTAACTTATTTTCGATGTATTCGATGAATGTAACTTAATTTCGATGGATTAAGTGATTTCAAGTTATTTTCGATGTATTCGATGAATGTAACTCAATTTCGATGAATTAAGTGAATTTAACTTATTTTCGATGTATTCGATGAATGTAACTTAATTTCGATGAATTAAGTGAATTTAACTTATTTTCGATGTATTCGATGAATGTAACTTAATTTCGATGAATTAAGTGAATTTAAGTTATTTTCGATGTATTCGATGTATGAAACTCAATTTCGATGAATTAAGTGAATTTAACTTATTTTCGATGTATTCGATGAATGTAACTCAATTTCGATGAATTAAGTGAGTTCAAGTTATTTTCGATGTATTCGATGTATGAAACTCAATTTCGATGAATTAAGTGAATTTAAATTATTTTCGATGTATTCGATGAATGTAACTTAATTTCGATGAATTAAGTGATTTCAAGTTATTTTCGATGTATTCGATGTATGAAACTCAATTTCGATGAATTAAGTGAATTTAACTTATTTTCGATGTATTCGATGAATGTAACTTAATTTCGATGAATTAAGTGAATTTAAGTTATTTTCGATGTATTCGATGTATGAAACTCAATTTCGATGAATTAAGTGAATTTAACTTATTTTCGATGTATTCGATGAATGTAACTCAATTTCGATGAATTAAGTGAGTTCAAGTTATTTTCGATGTATTCGATGTATGAAACTCAATTTCGATGAATTAAGTGAATTTAAATTATTTTCGATGTATTCGATGAATGTAACTCAATTTCGATGAATTAAGTGAATTTAACTTATTTTCGATGTATTCGATGAATGTAACTTAATTTCGATGAATTAAGTGAATTTAACTTATTTTCGATGTATTCGATGAATGTAACTTAATTTCGATGAATTAAGTGAATTTAAGTTATTTTCGATGTATTCGATGTATGAAACTCAATTTCGATGAATTAAGTGAATTTAACTTATTTTCGATGTATTCGATGAATGTAACTCAATTTCGATGAATTAAGTGAGTTCAAGTTATTTTCGATGTATTCGATGTATGAAACTCAATTTCGATGAATTAAGTGAATTTAAATTATTTTCGATGTATTCGATGAATGTAACTTAATTTCGATGAATTAAGTGATTTCAAGTTATTTTCGATGTATTCGATGTATGAAACTCAATTTCGATGAATTAAGTGAATTTAACTTATTTTCGATGTATTCGATGAATGTAACTTAATTTCGATGAATTAAGTGAATTTAACTTATTTTCGATGTATTCGATGAATATAACTTAATTTCGGTGAATTAAGTGAATTTAAGTTATTTTCAATGTATTCGATGTATGAAACTCAATTTCGATGAATTAAGTGAATTTAACTTATTTTCGATGTATTCGATGAATGTAACTCAATTTCGATGAATTAAGTGAATTGAACTTATTTTCGATGTATTCGATGAATGTAACTTAATTTCGATGAATTAAGTGATTTCAAGTTATTTTCGATGTATTCGATGAATGTAACTTAATTTCGATGAATTAAGTGAATTTAAGTTATTTTCGATGTATTCGATGTATGAAACTCAATTTCGATGAATTAAGTGAATTTAACTTATTTTCGATTTATTCGATGAATGTAACTTAATTTCTATGAATTAAGTGATTTCAAGTTATTTTCGATGAATTCGATGAATGTAACTTGATTTCGATGAATTAAGTGAATTTAAGTTATTTTCGATGTATTCGATGTATAAAACTCAATTTCGATGAATTAAGTGAATTTAACTTCTTTTCGATGTATTCGATGTATGAAACTCAATTTCGATGAATTAAGTGAATTTAACTTATTTTCGATGTATTCGATGAATGTAACTTAATTTCGATGAATTAAGTGAATTTAACTTATTTTCGATGTATTCGATGAATATAACTTAATTTCGGTGAATTAAGTGAATTTAAGTTATTTTCGATGTATTCGATGAATTAAGTGAATTTAACTTATTTTCGATGTATTCGATGAATGTAACTCAATTTCGATGAATTAAGTGAATTGAACTTATTTTCGATGTATTCGATGAATGTAACTTAATTTCGATGAATTAAGTGATTTCAAGTTATTTTCGATGTATTCGATGAATGTGACTTAATTTCGATGAATTAAGTGATTTCAAGTTATTTTCGATGTATTCGATGAATGTAACTTGATTTCGATGAATTAAGTAAATTTAAGTTATTTTCGATGTATTCGATGTATGAAACTCAATTTCGATGAATTAAGTGAATTTAACTTATTTTCGATGTATTCGATGAATGTAACTCAATTTCGATGAATTAAGGGAATTTAAGTTATTTTCGATGTATTCGATGAATGTAACTTAATTTCGATGAATTAAGTGAATTTAACTTATTTTCGATGTATTCGATGAATGTAACTTAATTTCGATGAATTAAGTGAATTTAAGTTATTTTCGATGTATTCGATGAATGTAACTTGATTTCGATGAATTAAGTGAATTTAAGTTATTTTCGATGTATTCGATGTATGAAACTCAATTTCGATGAATTAAGTGATTTCAAGTTATTTTCGATGTATTCGATGTATGAAACTCAATTTCGATGAATTAAGTGAATTTAACTTATTTTCGATGTATTCGATGAATGTAACTCAATTTCGATGAATTAAGTGAATTTAAGTTATTTCGATGTATTCGATGAATGTAACTTAATTTCGATGAATTAAGTGAATTTAACTTATTTTCGATGTATTCGATGAATGTAACTTAATTTCGATGAATTAAGTGAATTTAAGTTATTTTCGATGTATTCGATGATGTAACTTAATTCGATGAATTAAGTGAATTTAACTTATTTTCGATGTATTCGATGAATGTAACTTGATTTCGATGAATTAAGTGAATTTAAGTTATTTTCGATGTATTCGATGTATGAAACTCAATTTCGATGAATTAAGTGAATTTAACTTATTTTCGATGTATTCGATGAATGTAACTCAATTTCGATGAATTAAGTGAATTAACTTATTTTCGATGTATTCGATGAATGTAACTTAATTTCGATGAATTAAGTGAATTTAACTTATTTTCGATGTATTCGATGTATGAAACTCAATTTCGATGAATTAAGTGATTTCAAGTTATTTTCGATGTATTCGATGAATGTAACTTGATTTCGATGAATTAAGAGAATTTAACTTATATTCGATGTATTCGATGTATGAAACTCAATTTCGATGAATTAAGTGAATTTAACTTATTTTCGATGTATTCGATGTATGAAACTCAATTTCGATGAATTAAGTGAATTTAACTTTATTTTCGATGTATTCGATGAATGTAACTTAATTTCGATGAATTAAGTGAATTTAACTTATTTCGATGTATTCGATGAATATAACTTAATTTCGGTGAATTAAGTGAATTTAAGTTATTTTCGATGTATTCGATGTATGAAACAATTTCGATGAATTAAGTGAATTTAACTTATTTTCGATGTATTCGATGAATGTAACTCAATTTCGATGATTAAGTGAATTGAACTTATTTTCGATGTATTCGATGAATGTAACTTAATTTCGATGAATTAAGTGATTTCAAGTTATTTTCGATGTATTCGATGAATGTAACTTGATTTCGATGAATTAAGTAAATTTAAGTTATTTTCGATGTATTCGATGTATGAAACTCAATTTCGATGAATTAAGTGAATTTAACTTATTTTCGATGTATTCGATGAATGTAACTCAATTTCGATGAATTAAGTGAATTTAAGTTATTTTCGATGTATTCGATGAATGTAACTTAATTTCGATGAATTAAGTGAATTTAACTTATTTTCGATGTATTCGATGAATGTAACTTAATTTCGATGAATTAAGTGAATTTAAGTTATTTTCGATGTATTCGATGAATGTAACTTGATTTCGATGAATTAAGTGAATTTAAGTTATTTTCGATGTATTCGATGTATGAAACTCAATTTCGATGAATTAAGTGATTTCAAGTTATTTTCGATGTATTCGATGTATGAAACTCAATTTCGATGAATTAAGTGAATTTAACTTATTTTCGATGTATTCGATGAATGTAACTCAATTTCGATGAATTAAGTGAATTTAAGTTATTTTCGATGTATTCGATGAATGTAACCTTAATTTCGATGAATTAAGTGAATTTAACTTATTTTCGATGTATTCGATGAATGTAACTTAATTTCGATGAATTAAGTGAATTTAAGTTATTTTCGATGTATTCGATGAATGTAACTTAATTTCGATGAATTAAGTGAATTTAACTTATTTTCGATGTATTCGATGAATGTAACTTGATTTCGATGAATTAAGTGAATTTAAGTTATTTTCGATGTATTCGATGTATGAAACTCAATTTCGATGAATTAAGTGAATTTAACTTATTTTCGATGTATTCGATGAATGTAACTCAATTTCGATGAATTAAGTGAATTTAACTTATTTTCGATGTATTCGATGAATGTAACTTAATTTCGATGAATTAAGTGAATTTAACTTATTTTCGATGTATTCGATGTATGAAACTCAATTTCGATGAATTAAGTGATTTCAAGTTATTTTCGATGTATTCGATGAATGTAACTTGATTTCGATGAATTAAGTGAATTTAACTTATTTTCGATGTATTCGATGTATGAAACTCAATTTCGATGATTAAGTGAATTTAACTTATTTTCGATGTATTCGATGTATGAAACTCAATTTCGATGAATTAAGTGAATTTAACTTATTTTCGATGTATTCGATGAATGTAACTTAATTTCGATGAATTAAGTGAATTTAACTTATTTTCGATGTATTCGATGAATATAACTTAATTTCGGTGAATTAAGTGAATTTAAGTTATTTTCGATGTACTCGATGTATGAAACTCAATTTCGATGAATTAAGTGAATTTAACTTATTTTCGATGTATTCGATGAATGTAACTCAATTTCGATGAATTAAGTGAATTGAACTTATTTTCGATGTATTCGATGAATGTAACTTAATTTCGATGAATTAAGTGATTTCAAGTTATTTTCGATGTATTCGATGAATGTAACTTAATTTCGATGAATAAGTGATTTCAAGTTATTTCGATGTATTCGATGTATGAAACTCAATTTCGATGAATTAAGTGAATTTAACTTATTTTCGATGTATTCGATGAATGTAACTTAATTTCGATGAATTAAGTGAATTTAACTTATTTTCGATGTATTCGATGAATGTAACTTAATTTCGATGATTAAGTGAATTTAAGTTATTTTCGATGTATTCGATGTATGAAACTCAATTTCGATGAATTAAGTGAATTTAACTTATTTTCGATGTATTCGATGAATGTAACTCAATTTCGATGAATTAAGTGATTTCAAGTTATTTTCCATGTATTCGATGTATGAAACTCAATTTCGATGAATTAAGTGAATTTAACTTATTTTAGATGTATTCGATGAATGTAACTTAATTTCGATGAATTAAGTGATTTCAAGTTATTTTCGATGTATTCGATGTATGAAACTCAATTTCGATGAATTAAGTGAATTTAACTTATTTTCGATGTATTCGATGAATGTAACTTAATTTCGATGAATTAAGTGAATTGAACTTATTTTCGATGTATTCGATGTATGAAACTCATTTCGATGAATTAAGTGAATTTAACTTATTTTCGATGTATTCGATGAATGTAACTTAATTTCGATGAATTAAGTGATTTCAAGTTATTTTCGATGTATGAAACTCAATTTCGATGAATTAAGTGAATTTAACTTATTTTCGATGTATTCGATGAATGTAACTTAATTTCGATGAATTAAGTGAATTTAACTTATTTTCGATGTATTTGGTGAATATAACTTAATTTCGGTGAATTAAGTGAATTTAAGTTATTTTCGATGTATTCGATGTATGAAACTCAATTTCGATGAATAAGTGAATTTAACTTATTTTCGATGTATTCGATGAATGTAACTCAATTTCGATGAATTAAGTGATTTCAAGTTATTTTCGATGTATTCGATGAATGTAACTTAATTTCGATGAATTAAGTGAATTTAAGTTATTTTCGATGTATTCGATGTATGAAACTCAATTTCGATGAATTAAGTGAATTTAACTTATTTTCGATGTATTCGATGAATGTAACTTAATTTCGATGAATTAAGTGATTTCAAGTTATTTTCGATGTATTCGATGAATATAACTTAATTCGGTGAATTAAGTGAATTTAAGTTATTTTCGATGTATACGATGTATGAAACTCAATTTCGATGAATTAAGTGAATTTAACTTATTTTCGATGTATTCGATGAATGTAACTTAATTTCGATGAATTAAGTGAATTTAACTTATTTTAGATGTATTCGATGAATGCAACTTAATTTCGATGAATTAAGTGATTTCAAGTTATTTTCGATGTATTCGATGTATGAAACTCAATTTCGATGAATTAAGTGAATTTAACTTATTTTCGATGTATTCGATGAATGTAACTTAATTTCGATGAATTAAGTGAATTTAACTTATTTTCGATGTATTCGATGAATGTAACTTAATTTCGATGAATTAAGTGAATTTAAGTTATTTTCGATGTATTCGATGTATGAAACTCAATTTCGATGAATTAAGTGAATTTAACTTATTTTCGATGTATTCGATGAATGTAACTCAATTTCGATGAATTAAGTGATTTCAAGTTATTTTCGATGTATTCGATGTATGAAACTCAATTTCGATGAATTAAGTGAATTTAACTTATTTTAGATGTATTCGATGAATGTAACTTAATTTCGATGAATTAAGTGATTTCAAGTTATTTTCGATGTATTCGATGTATGAAACTCAATTTCGATGAATTAAGTGAATTTAACTTATTTTCGATGTATTCGATGAATGTAACTTAATTTCGATGAATTAAGTGAATTGAACTTATTTTCGATGTATTCGATGTATGAAACTCAATTTCGATGAATTAAGTGAATTTAACTTATTTTCGATGTATTCGATGAATGTAACTTAATTTCGATGAATTAAGTGATTTCAAGTTATTTTCGATGTATGAAACTCAATTTCGATGAATTAAGTGAATTTAACTTATTTTCGATGTATTCGATGAATGTAACTTAATTTCGATGAATTAAGTGAATTTAACTTATTTTCGATGTATTTGGTGAATATAACTTAATTTCGGTGAATTAAGTGAATTTAAGTTATTTTCGATGTATTCGATGTATGAAACTCAATTTCGATGAATTAAGTGAATTTAACTTATTTTCGATGTATTCGATGAATGTAACTCAATTTCGATGAATTAAGTGATTTCAAGTTATTTTCGATGTATTCGATGTATGAAACTCAATTTCGATGAATTAAGTGAATTTAACTTATTTTCGATGTATTCGATGTATGTAACTCAATTTCGATGAATTAAGTGAATTTAACTTATTTTCGATGTATTCGATGAATGTAACTTAATTTCGATGAATTAAGTGAATTTAACTTATTTTCGATGTATTCGATGAATGTAACTTAATTTCGATGAATTAAGTGAATTTAAATTATTTTCGATGTATTCGATGTATGAAACTCAATTTCGATGAATTAAGTGAATTTAACTTATTTTCGATGTATTCGATGAATGTAACTCAATTTCGATGAATTAAGTGATTTCAAGTTATTTTCGATGTATTCGATGTATGAAACTCAATTTCGATGAATTAAGTGAATTTAACTTATTTTCGATGTATTCGATGAATGTAACTTAATTTCGATGAATTAAGTGATTTCAAGTTATTTTCGATGTATTCGATGTATGAAACTCAATTTCGATGAATTAAGTGAATTTAACTTATTTTCGATGTATTCGATGAATGTAACTTAATTTCGATGAATTAAGTGAATTGAACTTATTTTCGATGTATTCGATGTATGAAACTCAATTTCGATGAATTAAGTACATCGAAAATAACTTGAACTCACTTAATTCATCGAAATTGAGTTACATTCATCGAATACATCGAAAATAAGTTAAATTCACTTAATTCATCGAAATTGAGTTTCATACATCGAATACATCGAAAATAACTTAAATTCACTTAATTCATCGAAATTAAGTTACATTCATCGAATACATCGAAAATAAGTTAAATTCACTTAATTCATCGAAATTAAGTTACATTCATCGAATACATCGAAAATAAGTTAAATTCACTTAATTCATCGAAATTGAGTTACATTCATCGAATACATCGAAGATAAGTTCCATCCATCCATCCAATGGCGCTGCAGCCCAAATCGAGCCTTGGCCTCCTCTAGGGCATTTCTCCAAGTTTGACGTTCCCTTGCAGCATGTCTCCAGTTCCGGATGTTGAGCATTGACTCTGCGTCAGCCGTCACAGAATCTATCCATCTCCTCCTGGGTCTACCTACTGGCCTACTTCCCGAAATTTCTGATGCCATAAGCCGTTTTGGGATGCGATTGTCCTCCATCCTGATCACGTGGCCGGCTAGTCTCAATCTGTTGATTTTTATTAAAGTTGAGAGTTGTGTGTCGTCAAAAATTTCATACAACTCGTTGTTGTATCTTCTTCGCCATATTCCATCCTCTCTGATTGGGCCTATTATGCATCTGAGAATTTTCCTCTCGAACCTGTTGACTTGTTCCTCTATGTCCTGGGTCATAGTCCAAGCCTCGCTACCATAACACAGTACTGGTCGTATTACTGTTTTGTAGAGTGAGAGTTTCGTTTTCCTGTGCACAAATCTTGAGTGCAGGATTTGCTTTTGGGCATAAAAGGCTCTATTAGCCAGTAGTATTCTTCTAGTTATTTCTTCTTTTTCTTCGTTTCTTTTTGTGATAGTAGACCCAAGGTAGACTGTTTTATCGACTACTTCTAGGTTATGTTCGAAAATAAGTTAAATTCACTTAATTCATCGAAATTGAGTTTCATACATCGAATACATCGAAAATAACTTCAATTCACTTAATTCACCGAAATTAAGTTATATTCATCGAATACATCGAAAATAACTTGAAATCACTTAATTCATCGAAATTAAGTTACATTCATCGAATACATCGAAAATAAGTTAAATTCACTTAATTCATCGAAATTGAGTTACATTCATCGAATACATCGAAAATAAGTTAAATTCACTTAATTCATCGAAATTGAGTTTCATACATCGAATACATCGAAAATAACTTAAATTCACTTAATTCACCGAAATTAAGTTATATTCATCGAATACATCGAAAATAAGTTAAATTCACTTAATTCATCGAAATTAAGTTACATTCATCGAATACATCGAAAATAAGTTAAATTCACTTAATTCATCGAAATTGAGTTTCATACATCGAATACATCGAAAATAACTTGAAATCACTTAATCCATCGAAATTAAGTTACATTCATCGAATACATCGAAAATAAGTTAAATTCACCTAATTCATCGAAATTGAGTTTCATACATCGAATACATCGAAAATAAGTTCAATTCAATTAATTCATCGAAATTAAGTTACATTCATCGAATACATCGAAAATAAGTTAAATTCACTTAATTCATCGAAATTGAGTTTCATACATCGAATACATCGAAAATAACTTGAAATCACTTAATTCATCGAAATTAAGTTACATTCATCGAATACATCGAAAATAAGTTAAATTCACTTAATTCATCGAAATTAAGTTTCATACATCGAATACATCGAAAATAACTTGAAATCACTTAATTCATCGAAATTGAGTTACATTCATCGAATACATCGAAAATAAGTTAAATTCACTTAATTCATCGAAATTGAGTTTCATACATCGAAAATAACTTAAATTCACTTAATTCATCGAAATTAAGTTACATTCATCGAATACATCGAAAATAAGTTAAATTCACTTAATTCATCGAAATTAAGTTACATTCATCGAATACATCGAAAATAAGTTAAATTCACTTAATTCATCGAAATTGAGTTACATTCATCGAATACATCGAAAATAAGTTAAATTCACTTAATTCATCGAAATTGAGTTTCATACATCGAATACATCGAAAATAACTTGAAATCTCTTAATTCATCGAAATTGAGTTACATTCATCGAATACATCGAAATAAGTTATATTCACTTAATTCATCGAAATTGAGTTTCATACATCGAATACATCGAAAATAACTTAAATTCACTTAATTCACCGAAATTAAGTTATATTCATCGAATACATCGAAAATAAGTTAAATTCACTTAATTCATCGAAATTAAGTTACATTCATCGAATACATCGAAAATAAGTTAAATTCACTTAATTCATCGAAATTGAGTTTCATACAACGAATACATCGAAAATAACTTGAAATCACTTAATTCATCGAAATTAAGTTACATTCATCGAATACATCGAAAATAAGTTAAATTTACTTAATTCATCGAAATTGAGTTTCATACATCGAATACACCGAAAATAAGTTCAATTCACTTAATTCATCGAAATTAAGTTACATTCATCGAATACATCGAAAATAAGTTAAATTCACTTAATTCATCGAAATTGAGTTTCATACATCGAATACATCGAAAATAACTTGAAATCACTTAATTCATCGAAATTAAGTACATTCATCGAATACATCGAAATAAGTTCAATTCACTTAATTCATCGAAATTGAGTTACATTCATCGATACATCGAAAATAAGTTAAATTCACTTAATTCATCGAAATTGAGTTTCATACATCGAATACATCGAAAATAACTTAAATTCACTAATTCACCGAAATTAAGTTATATTCATCGAATACATCGAAATAAGTTAAATTCACTTAATTCATCGAAATTAAGTTACATTCATCGAATACATCGAAAATAAGTTAAATTCACTTAATTCATCGAAATTGAGTTTCATACATCGAATACATCGAAAATAACTTGAATCACTTAATTCATCGAAATTAAGTTACATTCATCGAATACATCGAAAATAAGTTAAATCAAGTTATTTTCGATGTATTCGATGTATGAAACTCAATTTCGATGAATTAAGTGAATTAACTTATTTTCGATGTATTCGATGAATGTAACTTAATTCGATGAATTAAGTGAATTTAAGTTATTTTCGATGTATTCGATGAATGTAACTTAATTTCGATGAATTAAGTGAATTTAACTTATTTTCGATGTATTCGATGAATGTAACTCAATTTCGATGAATTAAGTGAATTGAACTTATTTTCGATGTATTCGATGAATGTAACTTAATTTCGATGAATTAAGTGAATTTAAGTTATTTTCGATGTATTCGATGTATGAAACTCAATTTCGATGAATTAAGTGAATTTAACTTATTTTCGATGTATTCGATGAATGTAACTTAATTTCGATGAATTAAGTGATTTCAAGTTATTTCGATGTATTCGATGTATGAAACTTGATTTCGATGAATTAAGTGAATATAAGTTATTTCGATGTATTCGATGTATGAAACTCAATTTCGATGAATTAAGTGAATTTAACTTATTTTCGATGTATTCGATGAATGTAACTTAATTTCGATGAATTAAGTGATTTCAAGTTATTTTCGATGTATTCGATGTATGAAACTCAATTTCGATGAATTAAGTGAATGTAACTTATTTTCGATGTATTCGATGAATGTAACTTAATTTCGATGAATTAAGTGAATTTAAGTTATTTTCGATGTATTCGATGAATGTAACTTAATTTCGATGAATTAAGTGAATTTAACTTATTTCGATGTATTCGATGAATGTAACTCAATTTCGATGAATTAAGTGAATTGAACTTATTTTCGATGTATTCGATGAATGTAACTTAATTTCGATGAATTTAGTGAATTTAAGGTATTTTCGATATATTCGATGTATGAAACTCAATTTCGATGAATTAAGTGAATTTAACTTATTTTCGATGTATTCGATGAATGTAACTTAATTTCGATGAATTAAGTGATTTCAAGTTATTTCGATATATTCGATGTATGAAACTTGATTTCGATGAATTAAGTGAATATAAGTTATTTTCGATGTATTCGATGTATGAAACTCAATTTCGATGAATTAAGTGATTTAACTTATTTTCGATGTATTCGATGAATGTTAACTTAATTTCGATGAATTAAGTGATTTCAAGTTATTTTCGATGTATTCGATGTATGAAACTCAATTTCGATGAATTAGTGAATTTACCTTATTTTCGATGTATTCGATGAATGTAACTCAATTTCGATGAATTGAGTGAATTTAACTTATTTTCGATGTATTCGATGAATGTAACTTAATTTCGGTGAATTAAGTGAATTTAACTTATTTTCGATGTATTCGATGAATATAACTTAATTTCGGTGAATTAAGTGAATTTAAGTTATTTTCGATGTATTCGATGATGTAACTTGATTTCGATGAATTAAGTGATTTCAAGTTATTTTCGATGTATTCGATGTATGAAACTCAATTTCGATGAATTAAGTGAATTTAACTTATTTTCGATGTATTCGATGTATAAACTCAATTTCGATGAATTAAGTGAATTTAACTTATTTTCGATTGTATTCGATGAATGTAACTTAATTTCGATGAATTAAGTGAATTTAAGTTATTTTCGATGTATTCGATGTATGAAACTCAATTTCGATGAATTAAGTGAATTTAACTTATTTTCGATGTATTCGATGAATGTAACTCAATTTCGATGAATTAAGTGAATTGAACTTATTTTCGATGGAATGTAACTTAATTTCGATGAATTAAGTGATTTCAAGTTATTTTCGATGTATTCGATGTATGAAACTCAATTTCGATGAATTAAGTGAATTTAACTTATTTTCGATGTATTCGATGAATGTAACTTAATTTCGATGAATTAAGTGAATTTAACTTATTTTCGATGTATTCGATGAATGTAACTTAATTTCGATGAATTAAGTGATTTCAAGTTATTTTCGATGTATTCGATGTATGAAACTCAATTTCGATGAATTAAGTGAATTTAACTTATTTTCGATGTATTCGATGAATGTAACTTAATTTCGATGAATTAAGTGAATTTAACTTATTTTCGATGTATTCGATGTATGAAACTCAATTTCGATGAATTAAGTGAATTTAACTTATTTTCGATGTATTCGATGAATGTAACTCAATTTCGATGAATTAAGTGAATTTAACTTATTTTCGATGTATTCGATGAATGTAACTTGATTTCGATGAATTAAGTGAATTTAAGTTATTTTCGATGTATTCGATGTATGAAACTCAATTTCGATGAATTAAGTGAATTTAACTTATTTTCGATGTATTCGATGAATGTAACTTAATTTCGATGAATTAAGTGATTTCAAGTTATTTTCGATGTATTCGATGTATGAAACTCAATTTCGATGAATTAAGTGAATTTAACTTATTTTCGATGTATTCGATGAATGTAACTTAATTTCGATGAATTAGGTGATTTCAAGTTATTTTCGATGTATTCGATGTATGAAACTCAATTTCGATGAATTAAGTGAATTTAACTTATTTTCGATGTATTCGATGAATGTAACTTAATTTCGGTGAATTAAGTGAATTTAACTTATTTTCGATGTATTCGATGAATATAACTTAATTTCGGTGAATTAAGTGAATTTAAGTTATTTTCGATGTATTCGATGAATGTAACTTGATTACAATGAATTAAGTGATTTCAAGTTATTTTCGATGTATTCGATGTATGAAACTCAATTTCGATGAATTAAGTGAATTTAACTTATTTTCGATGTATTCGATGTATGAAACTCAATTTCGATGAATTAAGTGAATTTAACTTATTTTCGATGTATTCGATGAATGTAACTTAATTTCGATGAATTAAGTGAATTTAAGTTATTTTCGATGTATTCGATGTATGAAACTCAATTTCGAAACTCAATTTCGATGAATTAAGTGAATTTAACTTATTTTCGATGTATTCGATGAATGTAACTCAATTTCGATGAATTAAGTGAATTGAACTTATTTTCGATGTATTCGATGAATGTAACTTAATTTCGATGAATTAAGTGATTTCAAGTTATTTTCGATGTATTCGATGAATGTAACTTGATTTCGATGAATTAAGTGATTTCAAGTTATTTTCGATGTATTCGATGTATGAAACTCAATTTCGATGAATTAATTGAATTTAACTTATTTTCGATGTATTCGATGAATGTAACTTAATTTCGATGTATTAAGTGAATTTAACTTATTTTCGATGTATTCGATGAATGTAACTTAATTTCGATGAATTAAGTGATTTCAAGTTATTTTCGATGTATTCGATGTATGAAACTCAATTTCGATGAATTAAGTGAATTTAACTTATTTTCGATGTATTCGATGAATGTAACTTAATTTCGATGAATTAAGTGAATTGAACTTATTTTCGATGTATTCGATGAATGTAACTTAATTTCGATGAATTAAGTGAATTTAACTTATTTTCGATGTATTCGATGAATGTAACTCAATTTCGATGAATTAAGTGAATTGAACTTATTTTCGATGTATTCGATGAATGTAACTTAATTTCGATGAATTAAGTGAATTTAAGTTATTTTCGATGAATTCGATGTATGAAACTCAATTTCGATGAATTAAGTGAAATTAACTTATTTTCGATGTATTCGATGAATGTAACTTAATTTCGATGAATTAAGTGATTTCAAGTTATTTTCGATGTATTCGATGTATGAAACTCAATTTCGATGAATTAAGTGAATTTAACTTATTTTCGATGTATTCGATGAATGTAACTTAATTTCGATGAATTAAGTGAATTTAAGTTATTTTCGATGTATTCGATGAATGTAACTTAATTTCGATGAATTAAGTGAATTTAACTTATTTTCGATGTATTCGATGAATGTAACTCAATTTCGATGAATTAAGTGAATTGAACTTATTTTCGATGTATTCGATGAATGTAACTTAATTTCGATGAATTAAGTAAATTTAAGTTATTTTCGATGTATTCGATGTATGAAACTCAATTTCGATGAATTAAGTGAATTTAACTTATTTTCGATGTATTCGATGATGTAACTTAATTTCGATGAATTAAGTGATTTCAAGTTATTTTCGATGTATTCGATGTATGAAACTTGATTTCGATGAATTAAGTGCATATAAGTTATTTTCGATGTATTCGATGTATGAAACTCAATTTCGATGAATTAAGTGAATTTAACTTATTTTCGATGTATTCGATGAATGTAACTCAATTTCGATGAATTAAGTGAATTGAACTTATTTTCGATGTATTCGATGAATGTAACTTAATTTCGATGAATTAAGTGATTTCAAGTTATTTTCGATGTATTCGATGAATGTAACTTGATTTCGATGAATCAAGTGATTTCAAGTTATTTTCGATGTATTCGATGTATGAAACTCAATTTCGATGAATTAAGTGAATTTAACTTATTTTCGATGTATTCGAAGAATGTAACTTAATTTCGATGAATTAAGTGAATTTAACTTATTTTCGATGTATTCGATGAATGTAACTTAATTTAGATGAATTAAGTGAATTTAACTTATTTTCGATGTATTCGATGAATGTAACTTAATTTCGATGAATTAAGTGATTTCAAGTTATTTTCGATGTATTCGATGTATGAAACTCAATTTCGATGAATTAAGTGAATTTAACTTATTTTCGATGTATTCGAAGAATGTAACTTAATTTCGATGAATTAAGTGAATTTAACTTATTTTCGATGTATTCGAAGAATGTAACTTAATTTCGATGAATTAAGTGAATTTAACTTATTTTCGATGTATTCGATGAATGTAACTTAATTTCGATGAATTAAGTGATTTCAAGTTATTTTCGATGTATTCGATGTATGAAACTCAATTTCGATGAATTAAGTGAATTTAACTTATTTTCGATGTATTCGATGAATGTAACTTAATTTCGATGAATTAAGTGAATTTAACTTATTTTCGATGTATTCGATGTATGAAACTCAATTTCGATGAATTAAGTGAATTTAACTTATTTTCGATGTATTCGATGAATGTAACTCAATTTCGATGAATTAAGTGAATTTAACTTATTTTCGATGTATTCGATGAATGTAACTTGATTTCGATGAATTAAGTGAATTTAAGTTATTTTCGATGTATTCGATGTATGAAACTTAATTTCGATGAATTAAGTGATTTCAAGTTATTTTCGATGTATTCGATGTATGAAACTCAATTTCGATGAATTAAGTGAATTTAACTTATTTTCGATGTATTCGATGAATGTAACTTAATTTTGATGAATTAAGTGATTTCAAGTTATTTTCGATGTATTCGATGTATGAAACTCAATTTCGATGAATTAAGTGAATTTAACTTATTTTCGATGTATTCGATGAATGTAACTCAATTTCGATGAATTAAGTGAATTTAACTTATTTTCGATGTATTCGATGAATGTAACTTAATTTCGGTGAATTAAGTGAATTTAACTTATTTTCGATGTATTCGATGAATATAACTTAATTTCGGTGAATTAAGTGAATTTAAGTTATTTTCGATGTATTCGATGAATGTAACTTGATTACGATGAATTAAGTGATTTCCAGTTATTTTCGATGTATTCGATGAATGTAACTTAATTTCGATGAATTAAGTGAATTTAAGTTATTTTCGATGTATTCGATGTATGAAACTCAATTTCGATGAATTAAGTGAATTTAACTTATTTTCGATGTATTCGATGAATGTAACTCAATTTCGATGAATTAAGTGAATTGAACTTATTTTCGATGTATTCGATGAATGTAACTTAATTTCGATGAATTAAGTGATTTCAAGTTATTTTCGATGTATTCGATGAATGTAACTTGATTTCGATGAATTAAGTGATTTCAAGTTATTTTCGATGTATTCGATGTATGAAACTCAATTCCGATGAATTAATTGAATTTAACTTATTTTCGATGTATTCGATGAATGTAACTTAATTTCGATGAATTAAGTGAATTTAACTTATTTTCGATGTATTCGATGAATGTAACTTAATTTCGATGAATTAAGTGATTTCAAGTTATTTTCGATGTATTCGATGTATGAAACTCAATTTCGATGAATTAAGTGAATTTAACTTATTTTCGATGTATTCGATGAATGTAACTTAATTTCGATGAATTAAGTGAATTGAACTTATTTTCGATGTATTCGATGAATGTAACTTAATTTCGATGAATTAAGTGAATTTAACTTATTTTCGATGTATTCGATGAATGTAACTCAATTTCGATGAATTAAGTGAATTGAACTTATTTTCGATGTATTCGATGAATGTAACTTAATTTCGATGAATTAAGTGAATTTAAGTTATTTTCGATGAATTCGATGTATGAAACTCAATTTCGATGAATTAAGTGAATTTAACTTATTTTCGATGTATTCGATGAATGTAACTTAATTTCGATGAATTAAGTGATTTCAAGTTATTTTCGATGTATTCGATGTATGAAACTCAATTTCGATGAATTAAGTGAATTGAACTTATTTTCGATGTATTCGATGAATGTAACTTAATTTCGATGAATTAAGTGATTTCAAGTTATTTTCGATGTATTCGATGAATGTAACTTGATTTCGATGAATTAAGTGATTTCAAGTTATTTTCGATGTATTCGATGTATGAAACTCAATTCCGATGAATTAATTGAATTTAACTTATTTTCGATGTATTCGATGAATGTAACTTAATTTCGATGAATTAAGTGAATTTAACTTATTTTCGATGTATTCGATGAATGTAACTTAATTTCGATGAATTAAGTGATTTCAAGTTATTTTCGATGTATTCGATGTATGAAACTCAATTTCGATGAATTAAGTGAATTTAACTTATTTTCGATGTATTCGATGAATGTAACTTAATTTCGATGAATTAAGTGAATTGAACTTATTTTCGATGTATTCGATGAATGTAACTTAATTTCGATGAATTAAGTGAATTTAACTTATTTTCGATGTATTCGATGAATGTAACTCAATTTCGATGAATTAAGTGAATTGAACTTATTTTCGATGTATTCGATGAATGTAACTTAATTTCGATGAATTAAGTGAATTTAAGTTATTTTCGATGTATTCGATGTATGAAACTCAATTTCGATGAATTAAGTGAATTTAACTTATTTTCGATGTATTCGATGAATGTAACTTAATTTCGATGAATTAAGTGATTTCAAGTTATTTTCGATGTATTCGATGTATGAAACTTGATTTCGATGAATTAAGTGAATATAAGTTATTTTCGATGTATTCGATGTATGAAACTCAATTTCGATGAATTAAGTGAATTTAACTTATTTTCGATGTATTCGATGAATGTAGCTCAATTTCGATGAATTAAGTGAATTGAACTTATTTTCGATGTATTCGATGAATGTAACTTAATTTCGATGAATTAAGTGATTTCAAGTTATTTTCGATGTATTCGATGAATGTAACTTGATTTCGATGAATTAAGTGATTTCAAGTTATTTTCGATGTATTCGATGTATGAAACTCAATTTCGATGAATTAAGTGAATTTAACTTATTTTCGATGTATTCGAAGAATGTAACTTAATTTCGATGAATTAAGTGAATTTAACTTATTTTCGATGTATTCGATGAATGTAACTTAATTTCGATGAATTAAGTGATTTCAAGTTATTTTCGATGTATTCGATGTATGAAACTCAATTTCGATGAATTAAGTGAATTGAACTTATTTTCGATGTATTCGATGAATGTAACTTAATTTCGATGAATTAAGTGAATTTA
Source organism: Thereva unica (assembly GCA_949987705.1). Lineage (NCBI taxonomy): Eukaryota > Metazoa > Arthropoda > Insecta > Diptera > Therevidae > Thereva > Thereva unica. The sequence continues at coordinate 54,868 of CATLJY010000145.1, forward strand.
ACTTATTTTCGATGTATTCGATGTATGAAACTCAATTTCGATGAATTAAGTGAATTTAACTTATTTTCGATGTATTCGATGAATGTAACTCAATTTCGATGAATTAAGTGAATTTAACTTATTTTCGATGTATTCGATGAATGTAACTTGATTTCGATGAATTAAGTGAATATAAGTTATTTTCGATATATTCGATGTATGAAACTCAATTTCGATGAATTAAGTGAATTTAACTTATTTTCGATGTATTCGATGAATGTAACTTAATTTCGATGAATTAAGTGAATTTAAGTTATTTTCGATGTATTCGATGTATGAAACTCAATTTCGATGAATTAAGTGAATTTAACTTATTTTCGATGTATTCGATGAATGTAACTTAATTTCGATGAATTAAGTGATTTCAAGTTATTTTCGATGTATTCGATGAATGTAACTTGATTTCGATGAATTAAGTGATTTCAAGTTATTTTCGATGTATTCGATGAATGTAACTTAATTTCGATGAATTAAGTGAATTTAAGTTATTTTCGATGAATTCGATGTATGAAACTCAATTTCGATGAATTAAGTGAATTTAACTTATTTTCGATGTATTCGATGAATGTAACTTAATTTCGATGAATTAAGCGATTTCAAGTTATTTTCGATGTATTCGATGTATGAAACTCAATTTCGATGAATTAAGTGAATTTAACTTATTTTCGATGTATTCGATGAATGTAACTCAATTTCGATGAATTAAGTGAATTGAACTTATTTTCGATGTATTCGATGAATGTAACTTGATTTCGATGAATTAAGTGATTTCAAGTTATTTTCGATGTATTCGATGAATGTAACTTAATTTCGATGAATTAAGTGAATATAAGTTATTTTCGATGTATTCGATGTATGAAACTCAATTTCGATGAATTAAGTGAATTTAACTTATTTTCGATGTATTCGATGAATGTAACTTAATTTCGATGAATTAAGTGATTTCAAGTTATTTTCGATGTATTCGATGTATGAAACTCAATTTCGGTGAATTAAGTGAATTTAACTTATTTTCGATGTATTCGATGAATGTAACTTAATTTCGATGAATTAAGTGAATTTAAGTTATTTTCGATGTATTCGATAAATGTAACTTAATTTCGATGAATTAAGTGAATTTAACTTATTTTCGATGTATTCGATGAATGTAACTCAATTTCGATGAATTAAGTGAATTGAACTTATTTTCGATGTATTCGATGAATGTAACTTAATTTCGATGAATTAAGTGAATTTAAGTTATTTTCGATGAATTCGATGTATGAAACTCAATTTCGATGAATTAAGTGAATTTAACTTATTTTCGATGTATTCGATGAATGTAACTTAATTTCGATGAATTAAGTGATTTCAAGTTATTTTCGATGTATTTGATGTATGAAACTTGATTTCGATGAATTAAGTGAATATAAGTTATTTTCGATATATTCGATGTATGAAACTCAATTTCGATGAATTAAGTGAATTTAACTTATTTTCGATGTATTCGATGAATGTAACTTAATTTCGATGAATTAAGTGAATTTAAGTTATTTTCGATGTATTCGATGTATGAAACTCAATTTTGATGAATTAAGTGAATTTAACTTATTTTCGATGTATTCGATGAATGTAACTTAATTTCGATGAATTAAGTGATTTCAAGTTATTTTCGATGTATTCGATGAATGTAACTTGATTTCGATGAATTAAGTGATTTCAAGTTATTTTCGATGTATTCGATGAATGTAACTTGATTTCGATGAATTAAGTGATTTCAAGTTATTTTCGATGTATTCGATGAATGTACCTTATTTTCAATGAATTAAGTGAATTTAAGTTATTTTCGATGAATTCGATGTATGAAACTCAATTTCGATGAATTAAGTGAATTTAACTTATTTTCGATGTATTCGATGAACGTAACTTAATTTCGATGAATTAAGTGATTTCAAGTTATTTTCGATGTATTCGATGTATGAAACTCAATTTCGATGAATTAAGTGAATTTAACTTATTTTCGATGTATTCGATGAATGTAACTCAATTTCGATGAATTAAGTGAATTGAACTTATTTTCGATGTATTCGATGAATGTAACTTAATTTCGGTGAATTAAGTGAATTTAACTTATTTTCGATGTATTCGATGAATATAACTTAATTTCGGTGAATTAAGTGAATTTAAGTTATTTTCGATGTATTCGATGTATGAAACTCAATTTCGATGAATTAAGTGAATTTAACTTATTTTCGATGTATTCGATGTATGAAACTCAATTTCGATGAATTAAGTGAATTTAACTTATTTTCGATGTATTCGATGAATGTAACTTAATTTCGATGAATTAAGTGAATTTAAGTTATTTTCGATGTATTCGATGTATGAAACTCAATTTCGATGAATTAAGTGAATTTAACTTATTTTCGATGTATTCGATGAATGTAACTCAATTTCGATGAATTAAGTGAATTGAACTTATTTTCGATGTATTCGATGAATGTAACTTAATTTCGATGAATTAAGTGATTTCAAGTTATTTTCGATGTATTCGATGAATGTAACTTGATTTCGATGAATTAAGTGATTTCAAGTTATTTTCGATGTATTCGATGTATGAAACTCAATTTCGATGAATTAAGTGAATTTAACTTATTTTCGATGTATTCGAAGAATGTAACTTAATTTCGATGAATTAAGTGAATTTAACTTATTTTCGATGTATTCGATGAATGTAACTTAATTTCGATGAATTAAGTGATTTCAAGTTATTTTCGATGTATTCGATGTATGAAACTCAATTTCGATGAATTAAGTGAATTTAACTTATTTTCGATGTATTCGATGAATGTAACTTAATTTCGATGAATTAAGTGAATTTAACTTATTTTCGATGAATTCGATGTATGAAACTCAATTTCGATGAATTAAGTGAATTTAACTTATTTTGGATGTATTCGATGAATGTAACTCAATTTCGATGAATTAAGTGAATTTAACTTATTTTCGATGTATTCGATGAATGTAACTTGATTTCGATGAATTAAGTGAATTTAAGTTATTTTCGATGTATTCGATGTATGAAACTCAATTTCGATGAATTAAGTGAATTTAACTTATTTTCGATGTATTCGATGAATGTAACTTAATTTCGATGAATTAAGTGATTTCAAGTTATTTTCGATGTATTCGATGTATGAAACTCAATTTCGATGAATTAAGTGAATTTAACTTATTTTCGATGTATTCGATGAATGTAACTTAATTTCGATGAATTAAGTGAATTTAACTTATTTTCGATGTATTCGATGAATATAACTTGATTACGATGAATTAAGTGATTTCAAGTTATTTTCGATGTATTCGATGTATGAAACTCAATTTCGGTGAATTAAGTGAATTTAACTTATTTTCGATGTATTCGATGTATGAAACTCAATTTCGATGAATTAAGTGAATTTAACTTATTTTCGATGTATTCGATGAATGTAACTTAATTTCGATGAATTAAGTGAATTTAAGTTATTTTCGATGTATTCTATGTATGAAACTCAATTTCGATGAATTAAGTCAATTTAACTTATTTTCGATGTATTCGATGAATGTAACTCAATTTCGATGAATTAAGTGAATTGAACTTATTTTCGATGTATTCGATGAATGTAACTTAATTTCGATGAATTAAGTGATTTCAAGTTATTTTCGATGTATTCGATGAATGTAACTTGATTTCGATGAATTAAGTGATTTCAAGTTATTTTCGATGTATTCGATGTATGAAACTCAATTCCGATGAATTAATTGAATTTAACTTATTTTCGATGTATTCGATGAATGTAACTTAATTTCGATGAATTAAGTGAATTTAACTTATTTTCGATGTATTCGATGAATGTAACTTAATTTCGATGAATTAAGTGATTTCAAGTTATTTTCGATGTATTCGATGTATGAAACTCAATTTCGATGAATTAAGTGAATTTAACTTATTTTCGATGTATTCGATGAATGTAACTTAATTTCGATGAATTAAGTGAATTGAACTTATTTTCGATGTATTCGATGAATGTAACTTAATTTCGATGAATTAAGTGAATTTAACTTATTTTCGATGTATTCGATGAATGTAACTCAATTTCGATGAATTAAGTGAATTGAACTTATTTTCGATGTATTCGATGAATGTAACTTAATTTCGATGAATTAAGTGAATTTAAGTTATTTTCGATGAATTCG